>CAUYUJ010017636.1:47500-52500 GCA_963575745.1 Prorocentrum cordatum | reverse complement strand
GCGAGGCGCGATCACCTCCGCGCCTCTGGGACCTAGCGCTTTTCGGGCGAGGGCCCTGGCTCTGGGGCCGCCCGAATGCGGCAGCAGCATCCACGGCGAGCTCCCCCTCCAGCATATCCCCGCCTTCGCCCCGCGCAGGTCAGCGACGGCGCGAGCCTGTTTGCCGCTGCCCCCCCCCCTCTCTACGCACCTCCTCTCCCCACCCCCCCATCCTCATCAGACTTCTCTTGCCCCCCGCCATCCTCGCGGCCCCGCGCCCTCGCGCAACCGCGTCGGCCGAGGGCCGCCTGTCGGCCGTGGCCACGACGCGCGAGGCGAGATTATCTTTGCCCCCTCCGAGTTGCCCGGGCCCCCTCTGGGCACACATGTCCCGCGTCCTCGCGCTCGCCTTCATTCTCAACCATCCTACTCCTGATCGCCCTGGCTGAACTTCGTCATCGTTCGCATCGACGTCCTGAACCGACCCCCTCACCCCCCCCGTGCCCCTCGCCCATTTCACCCGCTACGCTTTCCCATCTCCCATGTGTTCATTCCCCCCCTTCCCCCTTTCCCTTCGCCACCACCCCCCCCCCCCTCCTTCTGGCAGCGGGCAGCCGGGGGGCGCGGAGCGAGCGCGGGCCCTGCTCGCCCAGCGCGCGCCCGGGATCTTTCGTCGCGCAACGGCCGCGACGAGCGCGGCGACGCGGGGCCCCAGCGCGAAGGCTCGAGGACAGGCAGGCAGACGCAGATGGACGGGCGACGTCGCCGTCACTGAGGTCACCGAAGCTCGGCGCCCTGCGACGCGCAAAGCAAAGCGCAGTTATCGTCGCGCCCACGCGAGGTTACCCCGGTGAAGGGCAGCTCTCTCGGAGAGGCCGCGACGCGCGAAGTGCGATTATCTTTGCGCCTTCGAGAGCGCCCTGAATCGACATCAGCGCCGTCGGCACGGGCTACAACGATGGCGCCGATGTCGACTCAGCCGATATCGACGACGACCCATAACTGCGGGTCGTCGTCGATATCGCCGGCGCCGTCAGCGTCGACGTTGACGTCGTCGATTACGTCGTCGCCGCTCCTCCTCTCCCCCCCCCCCCCCCTTCCTCCTCATCAGCTTATCTGCCTTGTTCCTCCTCCTTCTCCCTCCTCTTCCCCATCCGCGTTTGTCCCCCCCGATCCCTTCCTCCTCTTCCTCTCCCCTCACCGCGCGGCCCTCATCTTGCAGTGAGGGCACTAACCTAAGCTGCAAACTACAAGGAACGAAGCCTTTTGTTGTCCAATTGAATCCATGAAGTTCAAAGGAACGGCCGAGCCCCTTTTCGAGCGGCGCCGCGCCAAGATTAGATTTTTCCATTCGACCCCCGCCCCCCAAAACTACCCAGGGGCACACGCGCCCCCCCCCCCCCCCCCCGCCGCCCCAAAATCGAACGCAGAAGCGCAGCCTGCGAACAACGCATTAGGAACGTCAAGGGCCCGGGCAACAAACTGGCACGCGAGCCCCAGATCGCGCCTCGCAAAGAACGCAAGGAGCGGCGAGTAAGTGGCGAGGAGTGGCGAGCAACGGGCGAGGAGTGGCGAGCCAGCGGCGAGGAGTGCCGAGCATTGCCTAGGAATGGCCCACGATGCCCAGGAATGCCCCATGCGGCAGTTTTGTCGCCAAACCAGTCGGACACGATTTCCGCTCAAATCGTCCAAAGCTTGTGCAAAGGTTGCGTTTTCAACAACATCTGCCCGAAATCACCCCAATGCCAATACCTTCAGATCGCGATGTTCGCAACAAAAACGAGCAGACTCCCACTAACCCGCGCGAAATTAGCGTAAACGACACGATATCAACCCAAGCGCTCTGACGGCGACGAACCACCATCGATCCTCAGACAACGCGCTGGGATTGCCTCGCCCGCCGGGCTCCGCGCTGACCTGCCAGGTGGCCCTGCCGCTCGCCCTTCGAGATGGCGGCGCCTGAACCCAAGTGACCAAACGGTTGCCAGATACATGATACCCCAAGAATCCGCAAGATCTCAAGAACACGAGCACCTGAGAACCCCAAGATACCCGCCGAGCTACCGAGATAGCGAGATGGCGATGCGGCGGGACGCACATGAGCCCATGGCGGGGGCCCACGACTCCACGACCAGGCGACGCGCGACCGATCGACGGCGGCACAATGATGAGCTGACGGGCTGACGACTGAGAGGAGAGCAGGATAGAAAGCTGACGAACTGATGCGACTCGGAGCGATGACGTGCCCACCACCCACCAAACCACCAAACCACCAAACCACTCGGGGCAGATGACTACCACCGCCAAATCACCCCAACCCAACCCGAAGACCTCAATTGGCCCTTCATTTCCAGTGGCGGGGGGGGCCCAGGAACATCGAAACAAAACATATGGAGCCCATGCCCCCTTCAACCCGAAATTGTGGTCTTCGGGTTGGATTGGGGCGCTCTGGTAGGTAGTCAGATGGAACGATGTGACGATGCGACGATACGACGATACGGGCTGTTTTTAAATTTTTAAATCACCACGCCACCGCGGCAGCCCCTGCACCCGCACACTACAACTTTACAATGGGCACGACTGCTTGCGATACAAAGAGACTAACGAAATCAACGGCTCACGACATGCAATCGCGCACACGCGCACACGATTCCGACGTCGGATGTCGGCGATGCCATCCGCAAGAGGGAGGCTCCAAACGCCCTAAGTATCTAGGCCCTCAGTGGAGCTGAATGCCATCCAGAACAGGCTCCAAATGCCCGCGGGGCTGAATGCCGAGTTGATCTCAGGCCCCAGGGATCCACGAAACCAGGGCGAGCCGATTCGACCGAGGCTCCGAGGCTGGAGCGATGGGCAAGAGGATGAGAGGGCGAGAGGGTGGGGAGACTGAGTCATACTCTCAAGGAAGGCGCGGCACGGGAGCACTTGGTCTCGCGGCGCCCAGCGCCAGCACCCAGCAGGTCATGATCTGGCCATCGCTCGGACGTGCATTCCGTTCCCTCTGTTTGTTGTTCGGTTTCGTGCGTCTTTTTTCTCCGCGGGATGATCCAAGATGCCCCTGACAAATCCCCGCCGGGAGCAAGTGCACGCGTCCGAGCGATGCCATGTGATCTCACGGGGTTGCACTGCCCTTGTGCGCGCGCGCTGAACTTAAACATCCTCGTCCAAGGGCTCATAAGATGCGACCCTATGAAATTGGCGATAGTAGTGATCGACCAGCTGAGGGCTCATCGGAGTCCGCGAAGAGAGCAACTACATAATCATGGACACAATTATTGCACGCCCATGCATCACGAGTAAAGACACTGCCTGAAAAGAACGCCCTCAAACTACGGGGCATTTGCTGACCGAGCGATCTCGGGCGGCGCCGATTGCAACCTCCGTCGCACTCAACCGTGGAACCTGTCTTGAACAAACTGAGCTCTGCATGCCTCATACTCGCGACAACGCGCGTGCTGGTGGCGCCGATGGTGACATTCGTCAGCTGGCGCGGGCGGGACTTGTCCGGCTTCTTGCAGATGGACGGGCCTGGTCTGGGATGGCGGGGCGCCGCAGGCGTCATGGGTGCACTCGAGCTGCACAGGTGCGGGCATCTCGGCGCTGGGCCCAGAGTGTCCGCAGTGCCGCCGTCAACGCTGTCGATGACATCGGTCTGCGTCGCAGCGTCTGCGGTCTGCTTGGTCAGCGCGATCACATCCATGGCCTCCTGCTTGACCTCGGGCAGGCTCTCAGGGCTGAGCTCGGCGGGGGCAGAATCATCTTCGTCGTGGTCTGGAGGTGTCCCGGGGCTGACAGGACTGAACGCACTCACACAGTCAATGTCGCTCTTGTCTGGAGTGAATGGTGCTGGACTGCGCGGGCTGCGCGGTGGCGACCTGGAACGAGCGCGTGGAGCACGCGAGGCACTCGGCAGCGGCATCGCCATCGCCGTCGCGCAACTGACAAGAGATCCTGCTGGTGCAAGAAATCCTTGCGCGCACCTGGCGCGATCGTAAGCCGCAACACGGCTACGGATGATGTCTGGGGAATCTCCGAACTTGCGCAGTCTGACGCATCGGTCTAGGTACACTCGAGCTCGATTGGACAGGACACGCGAGAGTACACAAGACCCTTCCGAGGGCCGCATTGCCGCAGGAAATTAGAAGCATGGGTCGCGAGACACAGGGCACAAGGGCACCCTTGATTTGGCAGGGTCGACCTACTAATCTGGGCCGACTGTAATGCGCAATATGTTGGGCCACAAAAACATCGAATCGACGCCCCGTCACACCAATCATATCGCCGACGAACATTCTATAATGGTTGGGTGTAGGCGGGGCGGGCGGATAGAGGATCGAATGTGAACCTGCATTGGGCCGGCGCCGTTTTTCAAGATGTCGCTTTCGTAAGTCGAAGAGAGGAAATATAGGATCGATTAGGTTTGCTATATACTTGTGTAAATATAAGTGTATAGAGTACACTATGTGTGCATATATATACACATATATGTATATAATATATACAGACCTATATATATATGAACAAATACATACATGTATACATTTACACGCATATACGCATGTTATGTATGTAGACATAGACGCATATATATATAATGAAATATGTAGATGACAATCTGGCATATGTCGCCCCTCTCCAGCTGGAGCTCATTCCAAGAGTTCTAAGCAGACCTAACTCATTACCATCAGCAGCAGCAGTATCATCAGCATCGTCATCGTCATCGTCATCGTCATCATAATCATCGTCACCATCATCATCATCGTCATCGTCATCGTCATTGTCATTGTCATCAGCATCATCATCATCATCATCATCATCATCATCATCATCATCATGATCACCATCGTCGTCGCCATCGTCATTATCATCACTACCGTAATCAACATCAGCATCATCAACATCATCGCCATCGTGATCGTCATCGTCATCATTATCATCATCATATCATCAGCAACAGCATCATCATCATTATCATCAGTATCATCATCATCATCATCATCATCATCATCATCATCATCATC
>CAUYUJ010017636.1:37500-42500 GCA_963575745.1 Prorocentrum cordatum | reverse complement strand
GCTCCACTCTGCTCTGCCCTACTCCACTCTGCCCGACTCTGCTCTACACTGCCGTACCCCGACAAACTCCACTCTACTCCAAGCTGCTCCGACTATACTCTGCTCTGCCCCTTCTCCACTCTACTCTGCTCTCCTCTCCTCTACCCTACTCTACTCTACTATACTATACTCTGCCCTACCCTACTCTACCCTACCGTACCCTAACACACTCTCCTCTACTCTGCGTTGTTCATACTCTACTCTACTCTACTCTACTCTACTCATACTGTACTCTACTCTACTCTACTCTATTCTACTCAGTTCTGCTTAACGCTACTCTATTTCTGCTCCACCCTACCAATCGGATGTCATATTAAAGTGGGGGGGGGGCACCAGGCGCCAAAAACAGCCAAGATCTACTCCACGAGAGGGGGGGGGCAGGGGGGGAAGGGTTTGTGCTGGTTGGCAAAGCACTGAATGAGAAGACGATCACCTGATCATTCAACGTTGCAGGCCCGCGGCTGGGTCGCCGCCGCGTCGACACGACGCGAGCCTGCCGTACCCCGGCATCCGACGACGTCATAGTTTCAACGCGCGGCCCCAGAGGTCCCGACCCCTTCCCCTAGGATTAGGTCGGGCCTGTCCCCCTACAGGGGGGCGTTGGGCGAAAAATTAGACATGCCCTTAAAAAATCAAAAATGGTTTAAAAATATTTGACTATTTTTGATTTTTGATTATTTCAAGATTTTTGACTATTTTTGAATACTCCTCCCTCCTGTAGAGGGACAAGCCCGATTCAACCCTAGGGTAATCCTCCGCCACGTATCCGCCGTGGGTGGCCCCGGGGCCAGCCAACGGACTCCAGAGGCCGCGACCGTGGAGAAATGCCGGCACTGAAACAAAACCTACATCGGCGTGTCATGAGTTCCCAGATGTGCCATCAGCCGCATTCGCACTTGTCCCTTCGTGCACGTGCGTGCGTGTGTAGTGTGTGCGCGTGCGCCGCGCGGCAGCCATTCGGGCCCTCGCCTGACCAGGGAGACCAAGAGCTCCCGAAATGCGTCGCATGCACTAGACGGCGTCTTGAACCGTGCACCGTAACAGAGGCTTGGGGCCCAGAATCCGCCCGGCCAGCACCAGTGAGGCGGTCAGCTGACGCCCCGCCGACTGCCCCCCGCCCCCGGCAGCCCCGCACTGCCCGCCTCGTGGCGAGCGCCCGCGCCAGGTCGGCCGCACCTGCCCCGCCGGCCCCAGGGCCCGCGAGCGCTCGGACGAGAAGGCCGGGATGGCAGACCCAGATCCCCGACGCTGCGATACGCAACACGCAACTCGCCATCGCTCGGACGTCCATTCCCTGTGTTTTTGTTCGGTTTCGTGCGTGGTTTCTTCGCCGAACGATCAAGGATGCTCCTCGATGGTCCTCGCCGAGGAAAGCATGCACACGTCCGAGCGATGCCAAGGCAACCCGTAGCGTGTTGGCACGGAGCTCAGCACGCAGATTGCCAACGTGGGTCCGGCGCGATGCGTTCGCCATAACGTGGGCCAAAACGTGCCGAGCCAACACTTACCAGCCTCGAGCGTGTCCCTATCCCTAAGATTGACACGCCAAAAGGCGATGACAATCTTAGGTATTCGCCGTCAAAAAATTCGCCGGCCCAACGGGCCAGAGGCGTGCTAAGATCTCCGGTAACTTGTTAACAATATTTCTAGTTCGCGCGCGCGGAGCGGCCCCTGGGGGCCCCCGGACGAAAAGTACCCCGGCAAGGTCCCGAGAGAAGCCCGGGAGAAGCCACCAGACCACTCCAGGGGAGGGTATTTTTCGACACCCCTCACGAGGATCGTGGCCTCCGAGGGGGGAGCCGCAATCGACTACCCCCAAGAGCCCCCCAAGAGGCCCTGGGGGCCTCCAAAACGCCGCCAAGGAGCCCCAAGAGACTCCCAAGAGGTCCCCAAGAGGCCCCCAAGAGGCCCTAAAGAGGGCTCCAGGGCCGGCGGCATGAGCGAAGCGATTAAATAAGGGAATCCCTAAGATTGGCATCGTGATGAGGCGATGCCCAGCACAGGGATGGGGGTATGTTCCAGGCTGGTAAGCAGATTGCAAGCGTGGGTCCGGCGCGACACGTCCGCCAAGACGTGGGCCCAAACGTGCCGAGCCAACACGCAGAGCGTGCTCACACGGGCGTCCTGAACACGGTGCGCGCTGCGTTTCGATACGGGCGTGGCAGAGCGGCTGCGCTCCGACGAGCTGCGCACGGTCGAGAACTTTCGGATAGTACGTCGTCGCGGCCGTCCCAGCGACACGCTGTGCCTTGCGAGTGGACAGCGTGTCGCTCCGCCCCGCGGGGCGGGAGGCTCGGGTCGTTGACGCCTGGGGAACCGGAAGACGATAGCATATTGCGCCGGGCCAGAACCGGCGGTGCGACAAGCTATTCAAAAGTTCCCGACCAAGGTTCAATCCAGGCGTGGTTCCTTCACTTTGGCCTCTGGGGGCTGTTATTGGGCACCAGGACAATCAAACATGGATCCGGGACGAAAAGCTGCCCCGGGGAAGGGGTGGGGGGCGGGGATCTCTTGGGCCATCACATCTTCGGGGATCGGGGAATGCAGGGAGGAGGTGGCGAAAAGAATGATGAGGAGGAAAGGGAGGGGAGGCAGAAGGAGGGCGGAGGGAGGGAGGGAGGGGGAGGGAAGGGAAGTGGGAGGGAGGGGAAGGGGGGGAGGGAGGGCGGAGGGGGGAGGGAAGGGGGAGGGAAGGGGGAGGAGGGGGGACGGGAGGGAGGGCGGGCGGCCGGAGGGAGGAAGGAGGGAGAGAGACAGACGGAGGGAGGGCGGGAGGGAGCGGAAGGAGGGCGGCACGAGAAAAGAGGGAACGGAGGAGGAGGAAACGAAGAAGGAGCCATCCCCCTCCCCAGCCCGTTCCCTCCGTAGAAGGATCCCCTCTCCCTCTCACTCTCTCTCTCTCTCTCTCCCACTTCCTCATCTCTCTCTCTCTCTCTCTTCTTCCCTCTCTCCCCGGCCGAGCGTACCCCTGTCGGCCGTCAGGGGCCAGCGGTGACACCCGCCGGCGCCCCCCCGGCCCGAACCAGTGCCCACGCGAGGCACGGACCGCCGCGCGGACCTCGCCGCGCACCTAGCCAGCAGCGGGCGCCCGCCTCACGCCTCCTCCTCCTCCTCCTCCTCCTCCTCCTCCTCCTCCTCCTCCTCCTCCTCCTCCTCCTCCTCCTCCCAGGGCCGAGCCGCAAAGTTACAGGCGCCCTGCCACCACCTGCGTCTTCAGCACAGCGCGCTTTCGAGGCAGGCTCGCCCCTCAACCTCCCAGCAGGGCCAGCTGATGCAACGCCGGCGCAGCGCTCGGGCTGCCACTGCCTCCCTCCGACCCTCGCCTTCGCCTGACGGGGCGTCACCCGCCCCAGCCCTGCATGACCTTCTCAATGCAACGCATGCCCGCAGAGGGCTCCCTACTCGGCCATAAGCCCCACTTCTCACCAGCCCGATTGCCCGCGCGGCCACGCGTCATCGGGGCCTGGTTGCGGCGGCGGGGGACGCCCCGTCGTCTGCAAGCCGCTCAGCGGTCAAGCCCTTGCCCCCCAGCTGCCAACCGGGGTTTCGCCGACCTGGGCCCTTTTTCCCATGCGGGGCGCAAAGAGAGGTGGCGTATCGCCTGCTCACCACCCCGTCCGTTTACCTCAATCGTTTTGCGCCAGGGAATGGGTGGTTCAACATCCCGTTTCCCAATGTGAATACGACCACATTAATGCGATGGCGGCGCGGGCTGCCGCAAAGCTGGCTGTCGACGGGACTTCCGATTACTTGTCCGATCTCTTTCCCTCTCTTTCTCTCTCTCTCTCTCTCGTTCTCTCTTTCTCTGTTTCTCTCTCTCTCTCTCTCTCAGTCTCTCTTCCTTCGCGCAAAAACCTGCGGCTGAAGAAGTTCGAACGCCGAGTACGACGAGAAAGAGGAGGAGGAGGTGGACAACGACGACAATGGCGGCGACGGCGACGACGAATGCCAGCGGATGACAGGACTCGTGAGCCTCGTGATACCTACAGATATATATATATATATAGAGAGAGGGATGCGCACATACACATACAAATGCACGTGTATAATCATACATACATACATGCATACATACATACATACATACATACATACATACATACATACTTACATGCATACATACATACATGCACACATGCATGCATACGTGCATACATACACACACAAACATACATACATCCACGCATACATACATGCATACATACACGCATAACTATATTACATACATACATATATTACATGCATGCATACATATGTACATATATACATACATACATGCATGCATACACACATACATACATGCATGCATGCATGCATGCATACATACAGACATGCATACATACACATGCATACATGCATGCACCCATACATGCATGCACACATGCATGCATGCAGTCATGCATGCATGTCTACATGCATGCATACATGCATGCATACATGATCACACAATTACACATATGTGTGTGCACATGCATGCATGCATGCATGCATACATACATGCATACATACATGCATGCATGCACACATACATGCATACATACATACATACATACATACATACATACGTCCGTACGTACGTACGTACAATACGTACATACACACGCATGCATACATACATACATGCATGCATACATACAGGCAGACAGACAGACATACATGTATGCATGCACGCATACATACATACATGAATACAGCCATATAAACAAACAAACAGTCAGACATGCATACATGCATACATGCATACATGTATACATACATACATGCATGCATGCATGCATACGTGCATGCATGCATGCTTACATACATACACCCATACATACAGGCATGCCTGCATGCATATACGGAGGCTCCCCTTGTTGGGGCCACCAGGCTGCGCGGCCGAGGCACCAACATCCGAGCGGTTGAGGCATTATCGGCCACTCGCGGCCTCGCCTCGGCTCTGCGGACTGACGTACACGGCT
>CAUYUJ010017636.1:22500-32500 GCA_963575745.1 Prorocentrum cordatum | reverse complement strand
GACGGGACACCGACGGGACACCGACGGAACACCGACGGAATACCGACGGGATACCACCGGGACACCGACGGGGCACCGACGGGACACCGACAGGACAAACTCGGGACACCGACGGGACACAAACGGGACTCCAACGGGACACCACTGCGGGACAACCCGGCCACCGCCAGCCCACCAGGGGAGGTTCAGACAATTGTCCTGCCCCGCCCTAGCAACAGCGGAGTCATTCCCATCGCCTGCCCACGCAGATTCGCCTCGCCCGCACGCACGACACGAACCCGAAACCGAAACCACTTTCCCTGCGGCGGGATCCCCGCTCAACTTCGCCCTCATCCCCCAACATCCGATGCTCCGCCCAATGCTGAGGGCGGCTTGTGTGGTGCAGGGCTCGGCATCCGATCTGTCGGGGCCCGAGACAGTGAGCACAAGCACGGGCCCCCCGCTCAGCACACCTCGACTCACGCAGCTGCGACATCGAAGCCGGACTCGAAGCCAAGCTACTCCTCGTGCACACGACTTTGGAGGAGCCAGCACGGGCCCCCGCACGACTGGACTCCTGGAGCGCCCGCCCGAGCTTCGGGAGAGCGGGCTCGCCAGGCCGGGGTGGCTGCCACTCCGCGGCCCAGCGACGGCGACGACACCGACGGCAACAACGCGAGGGCGACGGCGACGAGGGCGGCGATGGCGGCCGCGACGACGACCGACCGACACCAGGACTTCTCCTGGATCGCGCCCCTGCCAAGCGCTTCCCCTGTCGGCGGCCGAAGGCGTGGCTCCGGCGGGGCGATACCACGAAGAGGCCCGAAGACCGCCCACCCAGAAACAAACAAACAAACAAACAAACAAACAAAAACAAACAAAAAACAAACAAACAAACAAACAAAATGGCCAGAAAAAGGGGGGGAACCAAAAACAAACAAACAAACAAACAAACAAAAAACGCCGCGCCTCGAGCCTCGAGCCGCGAGGGCCTCGGGCGCGCCTCGGCCGTCGGCCCCGCGGCCCCCGAGCCCGTGGAGCCCTCGAGGCCCGACCCTCGAGCCCCCGGCCCTGTTTCGGAACCCTCGACGAGCCCGTGGGGCCTTCGAGCCCCGCGCACCGAGCCTCGGCCGCGGAGCCCTCGAGCTCAGGAGCCCTCGAGTCCTTCGGCCCCCCGACCCTCGAAGCCTGGCCCCCGGAGCCGCCGAGCCACGAACCCATCGGATCCCCGACCCTCGACCCTCGAACATGGAGCCCCCGATCCTGGATCCCCGAGGGCAAAAGCCACCGCAGCCGAGAACCCACCGGGGGAGGGGGACCCGGGCGGTGGAATGCCTGAGCGGCCACCCAGGGGGCCAGCCTCCCCCCATGGGTTTTCGGTGGCGGCGGTCTCCGCCTCCCTTCTGAGTCTTCACTGCTCGAACCTGGAACCCTCGATCCTGAATGCTCAACTTCGGCGGCGACCACGAAGAGGCGCGAGGAACCAGGATGAGGAGGACGAGGAAAAAGAAGAGGAGGAGGAGGCGGAGGGGGCGCCGACGGCCGACAAAGGTTTGACCTCATTCCCATGCAGACAGGGAGAGGGGGGCCTACGCAGGGAAGAGGTCGGAGTCGTCGCCCGACACCGCCGCCTCCCCGCCCGCCGCTCCTCCCCAGCCTGCCCCCGCGCCCTCGCCTCCTCCAGCGCGAGCCCGAGGAGTGGCAGCCCGCGCTCTGCGTCGATGCCGCCACCCTCTCTCTGTCGGGCGGCAGCGGCGGAGGGGCGAGGCGCTGGCGGCTTGGGAAGTCACGGGGGGTCCTGGGACCAGGCAGAGACAAACGTGCCCACTCGGCCCTGACTCCGAGGGGGGGGCAACAGAGGCCAAGAGGCAGCCGCTGGGGCTCCGACACCCCTGGCACCGCCCAGCCCTAAAACGCCCGGGGTGAAAGCTTCGGCCCCCAGAGGCCTTCGAAGCCAGCCTGAAGTCTCACGAAGAGTGCCACGCGTCGTGCTGGCGTGCGCCGCGGCTCCACAGCTCACGCAACACAACAGGGCATCATGAAAAGTGACTCCATCCGACTCAGAAGCGCTACCCTGGAACGCCGCGCGCCCCAGCTGCTGCCACTCTGGCCAAGCTCGAGGGTTTCCTCCACAGGGGTGGCCAAAACGTGAGCTTGTCTCCATCCAGGGACAAGAAGGGGGAGTCCAGGAATGGCGTCCAGCATAACACAACTAGGCCACCTATCCCAACGTGATCACGCATGGCGAGCTCGCGGTGTTCAACCTGCTGCACCGCGCAGACCGCCCCGAGTCTGACGGCCACCCCCAAACATCCCGCCACGCGATCGCCAGGCGGTCACTCGCGGCCAGCCTGAAGGGCAGAACTCCCTGTTGGGCCAATCGCCCCGCATCCGCGCTGCGAATCTCTGCAGCTCGGTTACCCTTCCCGCCCCCACGTCGGCAGCCGACGCGCGCGCAAGAATCTCGGCCCACGCGCCCCGAGACGGTCCCCGATCTCGGCCCGCGCGCGGACTCTAGCCGACCCAGTGCCCGAAGCCCCCGAGAGGTGACGCAGGTTCTCGCAGCGCCAAGACTTGAAGGCGCAGCACGCGAATCCCGACGGGCAAGTGCGCCCCGGGCCTCTCCGCGGAGCCGGCACGGCTCGGAGGCCTCGAGGCCCCGCTCAAAAACGCGATGCTAGCAGAGAGGGCAGCCCCCACATCCGAGAGCAACTGGCAACGTTGACCCCAACAAATAAGACCACCCCACTCGCGGACATCAAACTGCGCGGCCAGCCGTTCTCTCTCACTGAATCTGCGCACCGCCCCTTCGACGAGGAGCGAGAACCAGCGCCCGCCAAGGTCACCCTGGAACGAAAAAAATCAAATGTCGAAACTCCCACGGATGCTGGCCAGCGAAAGAACGGGCAGCCGAGCCTGGCCCCAAAGGGCCTTCCTGGCCTGGACCCCCGAATCGCCGAGGAAAGATGCACGGGCGCCGAAACGGAGCCTGCCAGAACAAATCCGACAAATTCTTCGACGGCAAAGATCGCCACCACCGCCCGCGGGCCGCGGGCCCACGGGCGGGCCGCCGCAAGGAAACGAAATCCCACGGACGCCATCGCGCCATCTGGACCCTGAGCACGCGCAGGGCGGCGGGGGGGGGGCCCGAGAATCTCGGGCCCCCAGATGGCTTTCGCCAGCGCGCATGCCCTGAAGATCCCGCCATGCTTTCGCGCTGGCCGACGTTACGGAGGGCCGCGCCGCGCTGGCACGCGGCCTCCACTCGCGCGGCCTGCGCGCCGACTCCCAGAGCCCCGCCGTCGTTCGCGTCGTCGCCAACGTCGCGGCGCGCGATGCCCGGCTCATCGGCAACCTGCGTCCAGCGAGCATCCTCCGCCGACTGCTCCAGAAGGCTGCGTTCCGATTACATTATATGAAACGGGCCTTGCAAGATTTGGTCAGCAACTCCTCTTCGCGGAGCTCAGGCGCGACAATCTCGAGATCGCCGCGCACTCAATCGCAGTCTGCGGGCCTCCACCTGCGCGAGTGGGCAGGTGGTCGACCCCGCTGACCCCCTTCACGGAGGAGCCCCCACTGCAATACGCTTCAAGAGGGACCGAGCAAGCAGCTCGGCGATGCTCGCGGCCGCGCTGCCGCTGGCAACGATAGAGCCGCCGGGCACGCTCAGCCCGCTCGCCCCTCCCGCCATCCCGGCCCTCCGCCGGGCGCGGCGCGGGCAGCGCGGGGACCTCGCGGGGGCCGGCGGCCTGCTCTAACTCCGGATGGCGCACATCATCACAAAACTTCGGGATGCCATAGACAACGATCGTCGCTGCAAGCTTCACCACCTAGCATGGCAGGGTAGAGCGTCGCGTAGATAGGCCGCCTTGTCGCAGCTGGAAACTGGACACTTTCCCCCGACGCTGCCGGCGTCTACGCTGCCTCCCAACAGCTCGGCGCGAGATCCTCACCCGGCCCAGAATGCGAGCCCGGGAAGTAAGCGGCCCGACGGGCCCCGCCCCTCCGTCCGCCCCCGGCAAGAAGACGTCGATGGCCACCCAGACGCCCTGACTGGCCGGGCGCGGCCCCCGCGCCGCCAGGACCTGGGCTTGCCTCGAGACGAAAGGCCCGCTGAGGAACCTGACCAGCACCATGCAGCAGTTGCTCCAGCCGAGCCCTGTCGTGGCCCTGGACAAATTGGACTCGGCCGCATCCGCGATCTGCTGCTCGGCGATGGAGCCCAGGGCCCACTCGCCAATCCACTTCAACGGGCGCGCCCCCCCACCTACACACACACACACACACACACACACACACACACACACACACACCACACACACACACACACACACACACACACACACACACACACACACACACACACACACACACACACACACACACACACGGCGGAGATCCAGGAAGCCCCCCGCCCCTCGGGCACCGCCGCGACGGCTGCAGCCCCCATCAGACCACGCCCTGGACCCCTCGGCCCCAGCCCCGAACTCTTCGAGATGCCCGCTTGGGCCAGCCGATGGCGTCGGCAAGCTTCGCAGAGCACTGCGCAGCTGACTCTCCGAACCCTCCCCAGGCCTTACTGCGGGCCTTGATATCCAGCACGCGCCCCCCCCCCCCCACGACCTCCTCAGCCAACGCCTTGCGGAACCAGACAGCCAGGTCTCCTCCCCGAAGAGCGCGCCCAACCCAGGCATCCACTCCCATGCCACGCAGGGCCCAGACTCCGCCACAGGGGGAGGCAGGTCGATGCAATCGACGGCGCCGAGGAAACGAGAACGACGCCCCCCGCGGCCAACCTTGGTTCCTGACGGCGCTGCACCTCCGAACTTAAAGCTGTCGCACAGGCGCAGAAAGGACGCCCGCGCGCAAGCGCCCGACTTATCGCGTCTCTCCAGCACGCCCCTTGCGCTGTCGATCAGGATTATCTTCACCACGGTCACCCTTGGACCTGCCGAGGTAAAACCCTCTTTAGTTGTCCCCCCGGGAATGTCGAACTGCCCAACTAGGAAAAGCTCCGCCGAAAACCCATGTCTGGCCGCCTGCTCGATCTCGCCCACGGGCCTCTCCTGGAGACAGACCATGCTATCCATGGTGGGGGGGGGGGCACCCGGGGGGGGCGGGGGGGGGGCTTTTCCCTCTTCAACATATCTCCCTGTTCAACCAGAGCCAACGCTCCGGGCGGAGACTCCACCCGCGCAGACGGATCCTGCCGATGGGGCAAGCGGCGGGCCCACTACGGCCTGCACCCCCATCGGGAAAGCACCTAACACCTTATAGCCAACGAATAATTCAGATCCGTGACCACTGCATGCGGGCGATCCTGGGGGAAACACTGCGGCCCGCATCAAATCAAGCCGCCCCGCGCCCATCGACCCCTCGCCCCCCCCCCCAATAAGAACGGATACTTCGGAGCACCGAGGAAGGCGCCCAGAAACCCGAGCGACTCGAGGTTGGCGCCCTCGCCCCGACGCTGACCTTGCAGTAGACAGAGGAGCCCACGGCCAGGAAGGACCGGGGGACCTGGGCGAGGAGTCCGAGCGCCACTCGGACTGCTGGAAGTAACGCCGCCACTCGCACCCCCATCGCCGCGAAAATACGCACCCCGCCAGACAAAGCCCCCGAAGCATCGACTGCGCGAACTGGTGAGCCTAGCGCCAGCTTCCTCGAACGCGCCCCCAACAAGTCGCGCGCACCTGCTTCTGAGTTTTCTATCCAGGGCCGTCTCCTGGATGAGCAAAGCGCGAGCCGCCCCGAACTTTTTCTCAACCTGCGGCAGGCCTTAACTCGAGGCGAGGTGTTTGAAGTCTTCGTTGCAATAAAATGCTTCGAAAATCCCGCTAAGACCTCTGACAGGATGACCACCTCAAGCTTGATCGCTGTCTGCCCAGCAAAACCTTGAAACCTTGAGGTGGCTGGATCGGCCCTGGGTTCGGGGGGAACCCAAGGCCAAACCCTGGCAATTTCATATCTGACACCACTGACGTACCATCAAACTTCCGCGACGACGTGGTCGGTGCAGGCCTCGAAGAGCACTCTGCACCGAGCTCTGGGGATTGCATGTCTGACAGAATTGCCGCCCCAGCCAAATTGCGTGACGAGGTGATCGGTGCTGGGCTCAAGGAGCACCCAGCACCGAGCGATGACAATTCCAACTCAGGCGACGCTGTGAATCCAGCAAACTTCCGTGGCGACTCTGCCAGGGCTGGACTCGGGCACCAACTCTTTCGTCCCGACGTCCCGCGCAAACCTTGAGGGGCCTGCTTGTCCAGAGCGGCCCTCCTGACCCTCTCGTGCTCAGAGAGGTTGGCCCCCAGCTGTGGGCGCAGCGGGGGGGCACGTCATTCTGTTTTTCTTATTTTTTTCTCCAAAAGTATTATTACTAGTATCATTATGAGAATGATCATCCACATTATTAGTTTGATCACAGCGATTAGTGTCATTATTGTTTTCTTCTTTTAGAAGAAGAATTATTAGTAAGTACTACTACTATTATTGCTCTCCTTCTTCTTGTCGACGGCGGCGACCTCTGCGGGACCTTCGCGCGCGCCTCGTCGGCGGGAGCGGGCTCAGAGGCCGACGAGGCTGCAGTGGCACTGGCGCCCCCGCTGCCCGCAGCCGCGCTGGCAAGCTCAGCAACAGGCTCCTGGGCTGGGGGCGCGTTCCCCTGCTCGCCAGTCTTGCGCTCCCTGGCCAAACTGGAGACGATCGCCTTGTGGTCCTCCCGGAGCTTCTTCGAGTCGCCCGCCGCCTTCTGGAAGAGCTCCTTCCAGGTCCGCGATCTTGGCTTGGAACTCACGCTGCCTCTTGTCCATCTCCTCGGAGTCCCCCTGCCGTGCGACCACGTCGTCGCCGACGGCGCCCACGCCGACCTGGATGAGGTCGCACCTGCCCACCAAAAGGTCGCCGAGCTCGATGGTTGGCCACGCAGGCCCTTGCTGTGCAGCAGGCGTCCCCAGCTGAACCACCAGGTCGTCGTGCCGGCGGGTGGCCTCGTCCAACTGGCCCTTGACAGCGTGGATCCACCCTCCGTGCTCCTCGACGGCCAGCTCCCACTTTTCCAGCGTGTCGGGGGCCTTGCTGCGCCTGTCAACCCGCTTGCCACGATCCCTCGAGAGGACGGCTGGTTGCTGCTCGAGCGGCTTGGGGGGAGGAGGCCAGGCCTCCTTGGCAACCCGGGCAGCTCCCTGCTTGCAGCGCTCGGCGAGGGGGCGCTGCCCGTCTTCTGCATGTGGAGTACCTCGTCGGCGAACAGGACGTCAACCTGAAAGCTATCGCCGCCATCAGCAGAAGAAGCAGCAGCCAAAGCCTTTGTGTCGAAAGTTCGGGCCCGGCGTCCCCTCGGCTCTTTGGGATCCACGCAATCTGGCGTATCTTTGGTACTCGAAGAGACGCAGTGCTTGCACCAGCCCCAGTGCTGCAGGCTCTTGGAGCACCCGCATTTGCTGCAGCGCCGCGTCGCACTCTCGGAGACGTGCCAGACCTAGGGCTGCCCCCTCCAAAACATACTGACGGAGGGCTCGTCCCCGAGCTTGCCTTGCCATGGCGCCATCCCTCGCACTGCTGGAACAAAAGATGGATGCCGCACGCTGGGCAACCAGCGTGCAGCTCGAGTCAGGGTGGACTGACCGAACGGTGACTGCAGCCGCGGACAAGCGGTATCCACGTGCTCCCCTGAGGAACAAATAGCCTTGAGCCTGAATGAGGACGAGGAGAAGGAGGAGGAGGAGAAGGAAAAAGAGGAGGAGGAGGAGGAGGAGGAGGAGGAGGAAGAGGAGGAGGAGGAGGAAGAGGAGGAGGAGGAAGAGGACGAGGAGGAGGAGGAGGCGGGGGGGGGAGAAGAAGGAGAGGGAGGTCTGCATCCTCGAACATCGTGCCTCGATCCTCGATCCTCGACCCCCGAACCCAGAACCCTCGATCCCAGGGTCCTCCTCGGCGGCGGCGGCAGCGGCGCGCGGCGCGGCCGCGCGGCCGAGAGGGGCGCCTCGGCACCCCCGCCTCCGGGCGGCAGCTCCAACGCGCGGGCGAGGAGCGCGAGACCTCCCCGGGGGAGCCGGGGACGCACCGACCTGGGTGGAGCGCAGACCCGGGGTCAGTCAGGCCCCGCAGGATCCTGCAAGATCCGGCAGGATCCTGCGCGCAGACCCGGGTCGGTGCACCCCTGGCGCTGCAGGATCCTGCGAGATCCAGCGCTCTGGCTGATCCCCGCTTGCCTTGGCCCCCGTCTCAAGGCTCCCGAGGCAGTCGCTCTGCTGGCCGGCCAGCCGCAGCTGTGGCGCACGCGCGGACATGAGCGGCGGAACAAAAACGGGTCTCACGCGAGACAGCATCGCGACCTCACGTTACGCGGTGGCTTACACGGGCCGCCAGCGCGGCACACCACCTTGGAAACGAGGGCGCTCACGCGCGACATCACGCGGGACGCTCACGCGCCAATGTCGGTGAAGACGGCCCCGTGGTCTCTGCGCAGCCCACACGGACTGCAGACCTGTCGATATCGAGGTCGGTTGCTGATTCTCTCTCTCCCCTGTTCCACACCGCCGCACCAACCACCGGTCAGCACGGACGGGACGCGCCGGCGGGACGTGCTCATGGCAAGTGTTAGGTCGGGCCTGTCCCCCTACAGGGGGATTTTGTACGAAAAATGAGAAAATAGTCAAAAGATACACCAAACATATTCAACAAGATTAACAAAAATCGTCCCCATACGATTTGTTTTACTATTTTGGAAGATCCCTCCGGGGCAGGCCGACTTAAGGCAAGTGCACTCGAGCAGACGCCGCGCTCTCCCGAACAGGGTGAAAGCGCACGCGCCCTCTTCCCGAGTGCAGGAGACAGCCCAGCTGGGCCAGGCCCCAAGGCCAAGCAGGAAGCTCCCATGGCCCATGGATTACACACCCACGACGACGACGACGACGACGACGACGACGACGACGACGACGACGCGCGCAGAGCCCCCTCCCTGCTGTCCTCCTCCTCCTCCTCCTCCTCCTCCTCCTCCTCCTCCTCCTCCTCCACGTCCTCGTCCTCGTCCTCGTCCTCGTCCTCGTTCTCCTCCTCCTCGTCCTCGTTCTCCTCTTCGTCCTCGTCCTTCTCCTCCTCCTCCTCCTCCTCCTCCTCCTCCCCCTCCTCCTCGTCCTCCTCCACCTCCTCCTCCTCTTCTTCTTAGCATTATTAATATTATTCTTCTCCTGAGTATACGTATTGCTCTTCTTCTTCTTCGTATAAGTATTGTTATTCTTATTGCTAGTAGTATTATTCGTCGTGTTCTTATTATTATGATGAATAACCCCAGGAAGCATTTAAGAACCCCCCCGGCGATATCTTAGCACCGCATTTTTATTCGATATTCCGAGGGGCCGAAATAACCGAACGATAGGTTTAGCACCCGGACACACAACAAATTCGCGGAGGCCTGTGTCTGCTTAGAGGTCTGCTTGGGCGCCTGCTTGGGAGCTTGCTTAGAGGCCTGATGAGGGGCCTGCTTAAAGGCCTGCTTAGAGGCCTGTTTGGAGGCCTGTTTCCTCCTCCTGCTCCTCCTCCTTCTCCTCCTCCTCCTCCTCTCCTCCTCTTCCTCTCCTCCTCCTCCTCTCCTCCTCCTCCTCTCCTCCTCCTCGCCTCCTCCTCCTCCTCCTCAGGAGAAGGCCCAGAGGGGAAACCCCAGGTGACTTGGGCCCTGACAGGCCTTGGGCCCCGAGAGAAGGAGGGGGGCGCGGGAGGAGGAGGAGGAGGAGGAGGAGGAGGAGGAGGAGGAGGAGGAGGATGAGGAGGAGGAGGAGGATGAGAGGAGGAGGAGGAGGAGGGGGCAGGAGGAAGTTCGTGGGTGGAGGAGAGGAGGAGGAGAAGGAGGATGAGGAGGAGGAGGAGGAGGGGGAGGAGGGCTCCTGGTGCCAGGTAACGCTTCCAGGGTGCGGAAGGGTTATCGATTTGCCGGAAGGGGGGGGGGTTCTTAAATGCTTCCTGGGGTATTACTATTACTATTCGTCTTCCTCCTCCTCCTCCTCCTCCTCCTCCTCCGCCTCCT
>CAUYUJ010017636.1:15000-17500 GCA_963575745.1 Prorocentrum cordatum | reverse complement strand
TACTGCAACATCGTTGATGCGTCTTGGGTTTACACTGGTTTGCCCTCCTCCTTATCATCGTCTTACTCTTACTCTATCCTCCTCCTCCTCCACCTCATCCTCCTCCTCCTCGTCCTCATCCTCCCCCACCTCCCCTCCTCCTCCTCCTGTTCCTCCTCATTCTCCTCCCCCCCGTCCTCCTCATCAATCCTGCTCCACCCTCCTCCTCCTCCTCCTCCTCCTCCTCCTCCTCCACCTCCTCCACCTCCTCCTCCTCCTCCTCCTCCTCCTCCCCTCCTCCTCTCCCCTCTTACTTCCCTCCTCCTCCTCTCCGCCCTCCTCCTCCTCCTCCTTCTCCCTCCTTCTCCTCCACCTAATCCTCCACCTCCTCCTCCTCCTCCCCCTCCTCTTCCTCCTCCTCCTCCTCCTCCTCCTCCTCCTCCTCCTTCTTCCTTCCTACATCCTTTTTCTCTTACAACTGGCTCCTTCCTGTCGCACCCCCAGACGTGTCGGTAGCGCGTGCCGGGCGTTTCGCCAGAGGCCTCCTCACCAGTGATGACTCCGAGGCCGGAGATGTACAACGGTCTCACACCTTGAAGGCGGGCCGCTCTCGAACTGTGGCTCGCGCACTAGCGCCGCGCACACTCGTCCACGCGTCTTACAAACTTTCCAACGGCTTCGAGGATGGAGGGCGGGCCGTTTTCAAATTGTGGCTCTTGCCCAGCGCCGCGCAGGTTGGTCTAAAAAAGTTTGTAACAGTTCACAGGACTCGCAGGCACGGTGTTCTGGCACGGTGTTCTGGCACGGTTCGCGCGGTTGAAGTCGCAGGCACGGCGTTCTGGCACGGTTTAGGTAGGATTGTCGGGACGCATCAGTAATCGCTGAGTCGCGGCGTTGCAGTCCCATGAGTGGTGCTTTCGCGCGACCTCGGGTTGCGAGAACGCAACAATCACTTGCATTTGCGGTGTTGAAGTCCAAGGATTGTTGCCCCGAAGTGGAAAATGAGCTGCAGGGACCTATGAAGGGGCAAGTTGGAGGGAGAGTTTACTGCAACAGCGTTGATGCGTCTTGGGTTTACACTGGTTTGCCCTCCTCCTTATCATCGTCTTACTCTTACTCTATACTCCTCCACCTCCTCCTCCTCCTCCTCCTCGTCCTCATCCTCCCCCACCTCCCCTCCTCCTCCTCCTCCTCCTCCTCCTCCTCCTCATTCTCCTCCCCCCCGTCCTCCTCATCGATCCTGCTCCACCCTCCTCCTCCTCCTCCTCCGCCTCCTCCACCTCCTCCTCCTCCTCTCCTCCTCCTCCTCCTCCCCCTCCTCCTCCTCCTCCTCCTCCTCCTCATCCTCCTCCTCCTCTTCCTTTGCCTCCTCGTCCCCCTCCTCCTCCTCCAAAAATACACCATATGAATACTACTCTCCTCTTTCCCCTGATAACGTCCAGCAGATATCCGGCCCCCGCCGCATATTGTTTTTTACACACAAGATTCCCGGGAAATGGGTTTTCATTAACTTGTTTTCAATATGTTGCTCCCGCTTAAGCGCTGGCCCCATGTCTGCGCCGATCGTTGTTCCAAATCGTGCTCCCGCTGCAGCGCGGGCGTTTTCGGTCCTTCCAAATAAGCCCCAAAATCTAAAAAAATGCCCCCCCCGAAGAAACCATCGGAAGTGATTACACATTCGGTATCGATTCGTTGATTTTTGGGCCGCAGAAGCCCCCCCCCCGCTTTGGGACGTCGTGGTTTTCAGGAAGTAGAAAGCGGGAGCCGCGTTTCTGCTTTGAGAAGGCGATGTTGAAAGCAGAGCCAGAGGGTGCTCTCCATCAGCCCCGCCTTGTGTGGAGCTTTGAGGGGAACCCCAGGGGCTAGACATGGAGCCACGACTCCAGACAGGCCCAGACCTCTCGAAGACGATCCACTTACCCTCCAAGGAACCCGGCGCCAAGCCATGACATGCTGTGCGGTGCTGTGTTCTGCGCCGCTGTGCGATGCCATGCTTTGCGTTGCAATGCTTTGTGATGCAATGCTTCACTGCGCAATGCCACGGCATGCTATGGTATGCTACGCTCTGCCGTGCTCTTCTACGCCATGCCATGCCGTGCTCTACCATGCATCGCGTACCCTCTCGCGATCATTTCCCTGCTCGACATCCGACTGTGCGAATAGAAAGGATATCCACGCCATGGTAAGGGATGGAGGGGTAGGACGTCAGATATGACGCGAGCGCACCTAGCCTGTCCCTACCCTCTCCCTCCTCCTCTTCCTCCTCCTCCTCCGCCGCCTCCTCCTCCCTTCTCCCTCATCCAGCATCCCATCCCCCTTCTCTCTTCTCCGCTTCCGCAGCCACTGTGTCTGAAGCCATGGCTTAAGCTGTCTACAGCGGACAAATCCCCATTGCTCAAGTCGGTAAGCTTCCGTCCAATGGCCCGTGGCGTCGTCGGCGGCGTTGGAGCTCAGTCGGACTGGTTCAGTTGGGGATCGTCGCAGCGGGAGGTGGCTACTGCAATTACCGGACTCGCCCTGG
>CAUYUJ010017636.1:7500-10000 GCA_963575745.1 Prorocentrum cordatum | reverse complement strand
CATCATAATCATCAGAATCAGCATCATCATCAGCAGCGTCATTATCATCATCAATCATCATGTTCACCGTCATCGTCGTCGTCAGCATCGTCATCCACGTCGTCAGCATCGTCATCATGATCATCATCGTCGTCAGCATCATCATCATCATCATTATCACCACCACCGCCATCATCATTGTCATCAGCATAGCCATCATCATCCTAGCATCATCAGCATGTGAATCATAAGCGTCGGCAGTGAATGAAAATGTCCACCAGCATCGCCGCAGCATCATCATCTCCATCATCACGATCCACAGCACCACCACCATCATCATCATCAGCATCATCATCAGCATCATCAGCATCATTATCATCGTAATCATCATCATCATCATCATCATCAGCAGCTTGATCATCATCTCCTCCTCCTGCTCTTCCTCATCCGGCTCCTTGCCCTCACCATCATCAGCATCATCGTCAGTAACATCGTCATCATCATCAGCAGCAGCACTACCACCATCGTCAGCATTATCGCCATCATCATCGCCGTCGTCAGCATCAACATAATCATACTCATCACAATCATCATCACCATCGTCATCTTCGTCATCATCATCATCATCCGCATCATCTTCAACATCCCCATCAACATCAACATCAAAATCATCAACAACAACATCATCATCATTTGTTCTCATCATCGTCGTCATCATTACCACAGTCAGCATCATCGTCATCATCAGCATCATCGTCAGCATTATCTTCCTCATCCGCCTCCTCCTGTTCTTGAAACTGATCCTCAGCAATCTGCTCCTTGCCCGCTGAGCTGCTGCTGCTGCTGCTGCTGCTGCTGCTTCTCCGCCATCCTATTGCGCCTGGTCCTCCTCCTCCTCCTCCTCGTCCTCCGCCTCCTCCTCCTCCTCCTCCTCCTCCTCCTCCTCCCCTTCCTCTTCCTCTCCCTCCTCCTGCAGATGCTGTTCCTCCTTTTCTTCCCATGCAGCGCCCTGTCCATATCCACGGCCCACCCGCGTCTCCCAGGCTGTTGCAGTCCAGGTTCAGGCTGCGCGCACAAAGGGCAGGAGGATGAGGAGAGAAAGGAGGATGAGGAAGAGGAGAGGAGGAAGAGGAGGAAGAGAAGGAGTGAGAAAACCGAAGGAGAGAACGGCAGTCCGACGGCGGACAGGACGGATGAATAGCAGAGCAGAGCAGCGGGCCTACAGACGAAGCGCACGCATTGAAAATGGAGGATGGCAACAGAGGAGAGCGAAAAATCAAATCCAATCGGACTGTACGTCGGACCAGGCTGCATCGGCACGGAGTCGAATTCGAGCTGGATTGGCTGCGCCACGCACAACATCGCCGGTGCGAACATCGGGCCGCATCGCATCGCTGGGGCATCGGAAGCGAACCGGACCAGGCTGGCCGGAACCGGTGTCGAGTTGGGTCGGTCGGATCTCGAAGTGGGCCTTGCACGGGTGGCTCCGCAGCCGGGGCGGCACGCCCTGGGAGGCGGCCAGAAGCAGGTCCGCCGTTGCAGGCGCTGCACCGAAGCGCCTGGAGGTCCCTCGGTCGCTCGAGGTTCGCGAACGTCGAGCGAACCCAGTTCCGGGGCGCGCGGCACGATGGGCTCGCCACCAGTTCCAGACAGGGCTTCCGCAGGAGTTCACCAGCCTCCTCCTCCTCCTCCTCCTCCTGCTCCTCTTCTCTTCTTCTTCTTATTCTTCTTCTTCTTATTATTCTTCTTCTTCTTATTATTCTTCTTCTTCTTCTTCTTATTATTATTATTATTAGTATTATTATTGGTCCTATTCCTCTGAGTTTGAATATTATCATGAGTATGATTCTTATTATTGATATGAACCGTCTTCTTTATATGAGTAATAGTATTGGTCGTCTGCTTCTTCCTAGTGTTCTTATCATTAGTTGTATTCGTCTGCTTAGTAGTCATGTTATTATCCATACTTGTAGGTTTATTGGTATTACTATTGATATTCATAGTGCCATTCGTATGCTGACCAGTCTTTTTTCGCATTCGTAGTACGATTATGTTCTTATTCATATGATTAGTGGCACTATTCTTAGCATCCCGACTTCTATCAATAGTGGCCTTCTTCTTAGTGGCATTGGTCTGATTGTTTGTGTTCTTCCTAGTATTAAACCTTATCGTTGTTACGTCGAGTCTTTTTAGTATCAGTACGTTTATTGTTTTTTATTATTCGTCGTATTATTCGTAAGATTCGCACGCTTGGTAGTTTGGTTATGAATCTTGCCATTCGCATTACTAGTACAATGCTTCTTCATGTTCGCATGATTAACTACATTCGTAATGATAATATTCGTATCATTGGTACGATTCGTCTGAATCGTTCTTGTTGTTATTACCATTCGTATTATTAGTAGTACCATCAGTATTGTCGTTGATCGCCACATTCGTACGCATATTACTAATCATTAGTAGCGTATGCCTCCGCCTCCTCCTCCTCCTCCACCTCCCCCTCCGCCTCCTCTTCCCCGTC
>CAUYUJ010017636.1:0-5000 GCA_963575745.1 Prorocentrum cordatum | reverse complement strand
CACTAACATCCGCAAGCTCCAGCATGTTGGCGCCCTCCTCCGTGGGCTGAGGGGCAACGGGATCCTCATGGGCGACTTCAACATGCCTCCCGAGCAGCTGGAGGCGAGCGGATGGCTGACCGAGGTCCAAGGCACCATTCTGAAGCCCACCAACGTGACGTTCACGCAGTACACCGGCGGGCGCATGCTGGACTACGGCGTGGTTGGCGGCGAGGGACTCCACCGCCCTTGCCAGTTCGTGACCCACACTGGGGGCGAGTTCAAGTCCCACATGGGCCTGATCGCCAAGTATAGCGCCGACGGCGCGACGGTGGCGCAGGCTCTGGTGCTGCCCACGCCGCGGCGGTTCCAGCACGCTGCCGCCCCGCCGAAGGCCGCGGACCCCAACAGCAAGAGGTCGAGAAAGGCCCGCGAGCGGCGGGCGCGGCTCGAGGAGGACAGCTGCCATGCCGGCCACCCCGCAGGCGCGAGGAGCGACGGGGCTGCCGCCCCGTGCGCGGCCCGCGGCGCCCTGGCGGCCGTGCCAACTGGCAATGCATCTGCCCTCGGCACGGTTCGGCCGGAGATCGACACTGTGGAGGTCTTGGCCCCGTCCACTCTGGGGCCCGCGGCGTGGCCGATCCCGCCGCCACCAGGGGCGATCACCAGAGATCCAATTGATGCCGACGATCGCCCCCGCGACGCAGCCGCGGCCTTGCCCGAGTCCGGGGCTATTGCTGGTTTTCCGGCCATTTCCGAGTCCAGGGATATTGCTGGTTTTCCAGCACACGCGGGCGCGCTCGGGCATGACGAGCTGTTGGGCCTGGCGCTCGCAGCGGGGCCGCCGCCCTACATGGGGCCCGAGCAGCGCATGGAGATTTGGAACTCCGTCCTCCAGACCCCGCTGGATGACCATCCTGGCTGGCGACAGCCTGCCAGCTACGTGATGGAGTCCATCAGCTACCAGGCCACGGCCGAGACGAGCCTTCGCCTGGGGGACCTCTACGGCCGCTGGGTCACGCGGCTGGAGCGCTACCTGGTAGGGGTGTTGCAGGTTCCGCCAGCACACGCCGACAAGTACTGCGGTCGTGGGCTGCCCAGGGAGACGAAGCTGCAGCGGCTTCGTTCACCCCCTGGCAGCGCCTACGCCATGGACCGCACTGCAGGTTGGTGGACTACTGCGTCGGCATGCGTCGACACCGCTGCCCGAGGGTTCGACAAGCAGGAGCGACGCACGCCGGCGGGCCGTGATGCTGTCCGCCTCCTCCAGAGGATGGCCGTCGACGCGCCGCGCGGCCACGAGTCGCTCCTGATGATCAGCGAGGCGACCCCCGCGCAGTGGCAGCACTCCTTCCAGGCGGCCGCCACTTGGACAAAGCCCCAACTCGGGGCCATGAGCGCGGCAGTGGGCCTAGTAGCCGACAAGGTAGAGCGTCTGCAGGCACGTCACCAGTTGACGCAGTTCACATCCTGGGTGATGCGCAGCGCCTCGCAGTCCCCGTCGAAGGTGATCAGGTGGACCAAGGAGCGCGAGCTGCCTGTGGCGGAGGTCAACTACGAGTCTGACCCCAGCGTCGATCTGGCCACCATGATGCAGCACAAGCGCGCCCAGTGGGAGCCTCGGTGGACGGGCGAAGCGTCTCTGGAGCGATTCGTTGAGCTGCACAAAAAATGTCACGCACAGGCCATGTGTGAAGAGTGGGAGCCGCTGACCAGCGAGGACCTCTCGCGCTGTCTCAGCGGGGCCCGAGCCTCCACGGGTAGAGGTTCAGACAACCTGGGCCCATCGGATCTGCGCGCCTCTCCCCCCGACTCTCGATGGGAGCTCTTGGCCCTGTTTCAGGCTTGCGAGGAGGGCATCTCCTGGCCATGGCAATGGCTGTCGGTCCTCGAGGGGCTCCTCCCGAAGCCCGACGGGGGGGAACGCGGCGTGGCCCTCCTCCCGTGGCCCATCCGTCTCTGGGGGCAGCTCCGTAAGAGTCCGGGGGTGCAGTGGTGTGAAGCGCGCGCGGGGCACTGGGATGAGGCCGTCCGCGGGAGTTCGTCCCTCCAGCGCGCCCTTGCCCGCCTGTTCTATGACGAGTCCTCGGAGGCCATGGGCATTAGCAACGGCAGCGTGCTTTGGGATTTTGCTGAATTTTATGATTCGCTCGACCCCATCACCTCGCTTGCCTCCGCCCTCAAACTTGGATACCCAGCTCGCACTGTAGGCCTCTCGCTGACAATTTATCTCGCCCCTCGTTTCCTCCGCACGAGGGGGGGCTGTCTCTGAGGCCATCTTGCCTAGTGGGTCCCTCCTCACGGGGGAGGGCAGTGCGAATAATTACGCACGTGCCATTTTATATGATTTATTGTAGGCTGCACATGACAAGTATTTCCCCCGCGTTGTGGTCAAGCAGTGGGTGGATGATGTGAACCAGAGGGCCGAGGGCACGGCCCAACAGGTTCTCGATATCCTCCCCCAGGCCGCGGGTCATTTTTATCGCGGGGCCGCGGAAATGGGCCTCGACATTTCCCAGGAGTCATCAGTCATTGCGTCCAGTCTGTCCTTGGCCCGCCAGCTCGCCGCGGCAATTGCCCGGGAAACAGAGGGAATGTCACGCCGGCTGCCAAACAGGTCGTGGCGGACCTTGGCATTGAGCGGGGGTCCAATCGCATCAGGAAGCCTAAGCATGCATCTCGTTGCCGCACGGCCACCAAGCAGTTAGGTCGAGTGCGGAAGCTTTGTAGGTTTGGTAAGCTCGCCCAGGCCCGCAAGAAGATTGCCCTCATGTCCCCGCTCCCTCGCGTGGCGTATGGGGCGTTGGCGTCTGGCGTGGCCCCCTCCCAACTCCTCAGGATTTCCAGGGCCTTGGCGAGTGCGATCGGAGGTGTGCACCACGGTCGCTGTCTTACGACATTTCTTTGTCTTGAGTTGGGTTTTGAGGCCCCGGCCATCAGTTTGCCTATGCACCAGGCTGAGACCTGGCTCCAATTTGCCACCGACCCCGCCCGAGCGTCCCAGGTTCGAGCCCGCCTCCAGCGCTCGTGGCCGATCGTGGCCCGTCGGATGCTTGGTTTCTCGCCTCAGCGTCGGTGGTCGGGAGTCCGAGGGCCGATGTCGGCCTTCATTGCCGTCTTGCTCGATGCCGGGTGAACTTGTGCTCAGGAGGCGGAGGGCCTCGCGAATTGGACCTCGCCCTCTGGAGAGGAGTGGGCCCTGGTCCTGCCCTCGGCCGATGCCCCAGTCGATTGTCAGCCTTTCTTCGACGAGCTCCGCGAATCGCTGTGCTTACAGCGATGGCGCGGGGCCAGCTTGCATCACAACGGGGGCGGTTTGGAGGGGGGGCGGACACTCTCACCCAGCGCCGGCTCCTTGATAAGCTCAGCAAATCGTCCCTGGCCGCTGCCCCGAGATACCGCGGCAGCCTCCTTTCGGTATATTGTGCCAGCTCGTGGACTCGCGCGAGACTCACCGATGCGCGTCTTATCCCTCCGGAGGAGGGGATCTGTACCAGGTGCGATCTAGGGGTCCAGGAGAGCGACCTCCATCGTTATTGGCAGTGCCCCGGTAACGCAACCGTCCCTGAGTGCCAGAAGTCAGACCACCTCTGTGAGCAGGCCGCTCGCGAGGCGGAGGCCACACCGTGTTTCTGGCTGCGTGGCATGATTCCTCGATCCTGGACTGCAGTGCCAGCCCCGCCTGATGATTTGGAGATGTTTGACTGGTCCCACGGCCTCGGCCAGCCCACCCACCCCCCAGGGAGCGAATGGTGGGGAGCTGGCGATGGAACGGGGGGGCCCTTTAGTAGCGACCCCCGCGTCCGCCGCTGTGGCTGGGGATACGTCCACCTGGCTTCCGCCGCCGCCGCCGCCCCTGAGATTGGCTCCCTGGGGGATCTCGTGGGTAGGGGTGGAAACCTGCCGGGGCGGGCCCAGACGGTGAACAGGGCCGAGCTCACGGCCCTGCACCAGTGGTTGTTGGCCCATGGGGGGCCCGAGCGTCGCTGCCCCTACATCGCTGACTCCAGCTACGTGGTGAAAGCAGTCAGGAAGGGGCCCCGCAAGTTGCCTAAGCGGAATCGCGACATATGGCGACAGTTTTGGGGCCTCCAGTGTCACCGAGATGTAGGTTTCGAGCTCCACCTACATAAGGTCGAGAGCCCCGCCGATGACGCCCGCGCCGCAGAGCTAGCCATCCCTGCCCTGTGGAGATTCGGCAACGACCATGCCGATCATATTGCTGAGATGGCCGCCATGCGTTGCCAACACGCCCGTGTCGACACGGAGCGAGTGGCCCAGGTGGAGGCCCAGGCCGCGCTCGTGCGACACCGCCTGGCCGTGGTGATGGAGCATTGTGCCGAGGTGGACGTGCGCCAGAGGGCTGAGAGAGCACAGCCTCCGCCACCACAGCCCCGTCTGACGAGCCTCCAGAGGGCCATGCTGGCCTCCGAACACACTCTCAAAATGGGTGAGGGTGTTCGGGGCTCCTGGAGGCTGTGCTGCACGGAGTGCCTTTCGGGGACGGAAGGCTCCAAGGAGATCAAGGCCTGGTCGGCCTCCCCCTGTTTGGGCGGGGGCGCTCCCCAGGTTCGGATCCCGCGAGCTCACCGGACCCTCCAAGTGGGAACCAGGAGGCCCCATGAGTCCCACCATGTCGAGGCCCATCCTGTGATTCCCATATTTTATTGCACTGCATGTGGAATGGTGGCGGCCAGGGAAGGGGGGGTGCTCCGGGGCTTGGCCCAGCGATGCAAACCCCTCGGTAAGGCCGGCCGCCACAATCTAAATGAGATCGCTCGCGGGGCCTGGCCCGCCCACTCAGCAGCAGCGGTGGCATGGAACACCGCCCGAGAGCTGCTCAGGCGGAGGCGCCCGCGAGTGCCGCTGCAACGCGGCCCTGGGGCGCGCGGCTAAGCTGCGCCTGGGCGCCGCCTCGTCGTCTGTCGTCTCGTCGTTGTCGTCGGTCTTTGACCCCGCTCTCCGCGGCTGCGCGCGCGTCCTCCTCCTGCTCCTCCTCCTCCTCCTCCTCCTCCTCCTCC
>CAUYUJ010017635.1:187500-229617 GCA_963575745.1 Prorocentrum cordatum | reverse complement strand
GGAAGGCACGTGAGCAGCCGTCGCGGCTTTCCAATCCATCCAATATTGCAGGAATTTCGCCGGGGATAGCCCAGCAATAACCTTGAACGGAATGAAACACCATTGGCCTTTGCCACACGGGTCGTTCTTCTGTTTCCTGATGAAACAACACGCGCGCGAGGCTTTAAAATGCACGTCCTGAACTCGGAGGTTGATCGCCTCCGAAACGCGGCGCAAGCCGAAAAAGCAAAACGACGCGAAAGCTGCATCCCTCCGCCCAGCCGGCGTGCCTGTTGCCGCCCTGGCCGTGCAAAACAGCGCCCACTCTTCAACACTAATCGCACGTTTTTGGTGCGATGCGTGGGATGCTCTCTTTTTCAGGCCTCGCCAAAAATGCAAAGCCCGATCGTCCCAGCAATCGTCGAAGACCTGGCTGTAGTTGTTGCTCTGGTGCCACGCTCTGACGGCTGCTTTGTTGAGGCGTATGGTTTGCCATGCCATGCCGTCCATGCTGGCGAACAGGAGCATGAACTTATCCGGGGAATCCAACGGGAGGATGTTGGAATCGACCTGCCGTTCGAAGCCGTGAGCGTGCACGGACAACGCTCGGCTGTACGTCCGGATCGTGCTTTGCTCCCACCGGCTCGCAGGATGTCTTGCGCGGTGTCCATGAGCGCGGCCCGTGCGGACAATGCCCCTGTCTGCGTGGATGTTTGCAGAACGTCGCCCCGAACCGGCGCGAACTGGAGGGCCACGTCGCCCGCGGCAGGGGCGCGGACAAGTGCCCGCGGCCCTCTGGTCGCGGGGCGGGCCAGCAAGGCAGGCGCATCCAAGGCCCTGGGTCGAGGCCGGACGGCCCACCGACTATCAGGCAACGGTGCTGAGAGCAACTCAACACCCCATGGCGCCGGAGAGTTTGGCTGGCCAGACAGTGGTGCGCTCAACAGGTGCATGTCAAGGTCTTGAGCCGGGACGGCTGCAGGGGCGAGGGGGGCGGGGGGAGGGAAGGAGGCCAAGGGCGGGAGAAAAGGGCGGAGGTGGGAAGACGGCCCTGGGCTGGAAGACGGCGCTGCGTCGCCTGCGTCTTTAAAGGAAGCCGCACTCTCGCTGTGCCTCGCGAGCGCTTTCCGGGGGCATCAGTGCCAACGGGGAGCGTCCCCTGGAGCGGACCCGCCAGCGATTTCGCCCAGAACGTTTTCTGGAGACCTAGCCAGGAGTCGGCCGCCGGAAGCCTCGAGGAGCGGACCCACACGGGCCTGATTACCTGTCGGACTCCACCACAACAGCTGGCTACCTGGGATCCCGGCCCGGATCACGAGCGGGCCCGCCGGCCATGTCCAAGGCGTTTTCTGGAGATCCGTAAAATTAGTGATAGTTTTTGAGTGGAGCCCCGGTGGGCCCGCCTCCTCCTTCCTGGCACCACAGCCCCGCCGGGGCCGCGTGGTATGGGCACCTGTGCAAGCCTGTCCACAAGGCCGATTGTCCGCCCATGTCTCGTAGACCACCCCGCTCCCGGTATCTCTCTCGCTCCCCCCCCCTCACGTTATCTCTCCCTCTCTTATACATATATGCGTGCATGCGTATGCGTGAAATGAGCAGACAGCGAGAGAGGGAGAGAGAGAGAGAGAGAGAGAGAGAGAGAGAGAGGGAGAGGGAGGGAGAGAGTCGCCGTGAAATTTGGCCAAAAGGGTGGTTCACGGGAGTCCCACGGCAAAGGCTTCTCGTTACCTTGCATCGGAAATCTGCGGCGGCGCACTCGGCGCGCGCGGGCGCGCGACCATCTCTGCTGCGTGTCAGGCAGGGTTCCGACGAACAATCAAACAATGCCACAGCGCTGGCACCTGGCGGGGTTTGCCGTAGGCCTGCGGGTGTTATAGGCAAGCGCGTGACTGGCAAGAACGGGGTCTGGGCCCTCCCCCGCAAAGACGACGACGTCTGACCAGAGGGGGGGCCTGGAAACTTTCCCCCGCCCAAGCGATGCTGTTTTTTCCTCGCGGTCCGCCTGCCAGGGCCGAAGTGGTTCGTCTGCAGCCGGCCCAAGCGCACAGGCTGTATCTGAACGAGCGTGCACGAATAGCACGGGGCATGTTCGCCCGCATGGGGCAGGGAAGCCGGCTCGCGGATTATAACATACAAGATGCCACGCGAAAGGCCTCTCTGCAGCTGTCACCGGCACGGCTGTGGGCTCACCAGGCTACCCGGCCAGCCAAGCGAGCGGGAGATGGGACAGGGGAGATAATCAGAGAAGGGGCGAGGCATGCCGCTCGGTTTGCCGGAGGGCTGCGCGCTCGCGCGCGGCAGGCGCATTAGCTTCTGCATTCCTCCTGCCAGTGGAATGCCACGACCCCTTTCTGTGCGCAGCGGCTGCACGGAGTGGCCGGCACGCCGCCTTCTTGCCTGCACTGGGCCCGGCTGTGCTGGACGAGCTTCCGGCTCCCGAGCAAATAGTGGCGGCAATAGGTGCCCATGATGGACCTGATCGCCTCCTTGTCGTCCGGCGAGCCCTGGTGCTTGGCGTCGACGAAAGCCTGCACGGCGGCCGGCTGCTGCCTGCCCACCATGTTCCCGAGCTCCGACAACATCGCCGTCACGTTGGCCTTCTTGTGGTTGTTGTTCCCGCCTTTGCCGGTGCCCGGCGCCTGGGGTTTGCCGCCCTTGCCGGTGTTCTGGCCGAAGCCCAGAGGATCCGGGGTTCTATCCGTTAGAACCGTGGACCGTGGATCTAACCATGTGGTGTTGTTTTTGATGGATAGAACCATATGATGATGGATATAACCATATGATGATGGATATAACCGTATGATGAAGTTTTGAATATTTTGCTACAACTCATGTGGATCGTTTGTGCAAGCATGCTGGCGTCAAGCAGCAGCACCTTCTCTGCTCCGTCAGCTTCATCGCCGACAGTGGAACGGGCCGACCGACATGTTACAAATCATTGTAACTATAATTATGTGCCATGTGGTCGTAAAACATGGGCCGATGATGCAATACATTGGGTCGCAGCAGGGGCGCAATGCAACATAAACATGCGATCTCCTGATTGGTTAAAACGCTGCCTCAACACAGCCACGTAGTCAATATATTATCAAATGCGGTCCGCCTCCTCCGCCTCCTCCTTATCATCCTCCCCCTCCTTCTCCTCATCCTTTCCCTCTATTCCTCCTTCTCCTCCTGTTCCGTCTTCCCTTCTTCCTCCACATCCTTCCCCCTCCTCCATCCTCCCTCGCCCAGCCATCCCTCCTCATCCTCCCCTCCTCCATCCCTCGTATATCATCCTTCCCTGCGGGCACCGTCGACCTCAGACTTGGGGTATGTCGATCGAAGGTCGAGCAGGGACGGGATAACAGAGAGCAAGCAGGCGAAGGATCGAGGAGGAGGAATCATGCAGAATGTTAATCTGCCAACGGCGGGCTGCGATTCGAAGCGAAAACGTGCTGCCGATGCCGTTCGGGGCACCTCGGCAGCGGCAGGCGTGGTCCCCGATCTCGCTTCGGAGCGGGAGGGTGCCTAAGCGGGTCTGGTGGGAATCTCCTGTTCCCAGGTGGACATGATTGTCATTGTTATCTATCTGATGGGCGTATGCTGAATCCCCCCCGCAGAACGACACTCATGGATACCTGGCCACAGGAATCGTTCCCCTCGCACTGAAACGTTAATCATCGCAGCCTGGTTCTGCGCCCAACATCGTTGAGCATCCTCATCCGCGGCTAATGCGGCTGCCCGTGCCTTGGCATCGCGTTGCCGTTTGGTCTGGGGCCCAGGATCGGCGGCGGAACTACATCTCCCGTTCGTGTCCAAGCTCACGGGCCAGAGCTTGGGCCCATCGGGCCCGACACTTAGTTTTGAACACAGAGTTGGGATATGTATTTCCGCACCGCACCTTCGCCTCCAGCATTGTCAGATAAACCACGGTCCCTTCACTGCACTGCGCGCGAGGACCACATCTCCTGACAATAGGGTCCTCGCGCGCAGTGCAGTCCTATCCTCCTCGCTGTCCTCGCGATCTTCCTCCGCCTCTGCTGCCATCATATCGCTAAACACGCCATCCGGGGTCGGGTCGACATTGGCCCCATCGGAGAGGGCGGCTTCCTCGCTCATTTCCTCGTGGCTCTCTGTGGGATCGTTCTGAGTCCTCGCCCCCGCTGCCTCCGCCGTTCGGGTCTCCGCCAGAGCATGGCCGTCTGCGACGGTGTCCGTCGCAACAACTGTCACCGCGCCATCTGCCGCCGACATCCGCTCATGGTTTCGCGCAGCACTCAATTGATAAATCTAATTGGCCTTGGTAGCCGAGAACGAGACGGGGAATAGTATGCGCCGTTTTGTTTGGGACATCGGTTGCGGACAGAACAGAACGTGGGGCAACCCCCATGCACCGTGTCAGCATCCATGTTTCACCCTCTCATCGTTGTCGTACCGCTACTCAATCTTACACACATTTGTTCATAGTATCCTTCCCTTGGTGACTCATAGGTCCTAGCTCATGTTTCACATCGACCCCCTTATGAGGAATACGCGTTTCTGGTTTGGGGATGCTCGGGCCTGGTCGTATTCGGGGCACAGTCACGGTTTATCATGGCAATTTCATGTTGATGGTCCGTCGTTGTTGTTGCGTCAGCAATCACAGGGGCGATTATCACACATCTGGCATTATCACGTATACGTTTGTTCTCACTACGGGGAGGGTGGATGAGGAGTGTGACGGGCGTTGTGCAATATGGTTGCGGTGTTAATTGTGCTGGAATGAGTATGAACCAGGGTAGGACATGGGGAGAGAGAGAGAGAGAGATAGAGAGAGAGAGAGAGTGAGAGCGAGAACGTACAATTGACGATATGGTGAATACCGCGACGAACGGTCAATGTCATTGTTATGCATTGCGAACTCCTCCAACCAGTGCTTACGCGATAATTCGCATGGGCAAGGAGTCAACGAAAGTTCCACACCCCGTGCTCCATCGAAACGCGATTGTCTCAACACCATGCACGACCCGACCGTGCAAAGGGTCCGCGCTGCTCCACATGGGCAATGCCGAGACGGCGTCCGATAGCGCGGGTCCACTAGGAACACATAACATATTGACGACGACACATCGACGACGATGGCGACGATTGCGGCGACGGCGACAAGCGGAGCTCACCGCCACCCCCCGTGTACCAGGCCATACCAGCCGCCTCCAAGTCGCCTCTAAATCGCTTCCAGATCGCATCCAAGTGGCCACACCCAGTCTAGACGCTCTAGTCGCCTCCACGCCAGGGAACGACGGACGGGAAGAGGACGACGAGGGAACAGGAGAGGAAGCGGATAAGGACACGGAGGGGGGGGGGGGCGAGGAGAGTGAAGTGAGGAGAATAAGGAGACGAAGGGGAGATAGAGGATTTCCGAGACTGCGTCATGTTCCTCGTCTTCATCATCATCTTCCTCCTCATAGACGCCCGTCGTCGCATTATTCATCCCCCCCTCCTCTGCCGCCTCCACTCCTCCCCCCTCGCCCACATCATCCCATGCCATTCTATTCGCATAGTTCAGTCGATTCCTCATAGTTGTTCTTATCCTCTGTCATCTGTGCGTCGTCCCCTAGGCCTCCTCACACGTCCCCGCCCCCTCGTATGTCTCATGTTATCATCCCTCATCCGCCGCCTGCGCCTCCTCAGCAACATCATCATGGGGTCATCCTCGTTACATGCCCATCGCATCCGCCTCATGCGCTTACACGTGCTCGGCCTCGGTTACGTGCGACTGAGCAATTGCCGTCGACGGCGGCAGTGACGAGAATGACGGAATGCCGACTTGTCAGGGGAGGCCATCGCACACAGCAACGAGCCAGCAGTGACACGCATTCACAAATCATGCAGACGTGCGCACAGTGCGCGCACTTGGCGAGCACAGGATTATAGACATCGGCAGGTGGGTTCGTCGAGGAGGAGGGGGGGTGAAGAGGAGGAATATGAGGATGGGGAGGATGATGGGGCGCGGTGGTGGAGGATGAGGAGGGGGAGGAGGAGGGTGGAGGAAGAGGAGGAGGAGGAGGAGGAGGAGGAGGAGGAGGAGGCGGACGAGGCGGATGGGGCGGACACGATGGATGAGGAGGGGAATCTAGAAGACGAGGGGGAACCGTCTCAAACATCACACACCCAAATCACCATCTTGTCCGTCCTCCTGCTCATCGTATTCATGCTCCTCATCATGGTCATCCTCCGTAGCATCCGCATCGTCATCATCTGTGTCCTCATGGTGTTCCTCTGTGGCAGCATCCTCATATTATCTGCATGTTCGTGATCAGTCGTTCATGTAGTCTCACGTGGCCGTACGCCTTGCCCTACTCATCTGCATCGTTACGTTCGCCGTCATCATGACATATGTCACTGCCTCGACTATAGTCATTACCAGCATCATATTCCATTATACCCTCATCCTGGATAGCTCACCGAATCCCCAAGCTTACACTCTCGTACACGTATTGTGCCTCCCACCACTGCCTGGGCACGCGCGCCAATGGTCGAAGCAAAAAACAGCGCCTCGCTACGCGACGGCACCATGCAAATCTTGAAAGGCAGCATTGGCACATGCTGAGCGTGCGAGCGCCGCACGCCAGCAACTGATATTGGAGCTGACAGATGCCTATCCAGCATGCTCGTCACGTGGCAGGTGTCATGTATGGTTCTGGAGCTAGTCGTAACTGTCTATCATGTCAGACGCAACTCATTTCAGACTCGACTCAGGCCATATTCGGGCTCAATCAGCCTCGATCATCTTCAGACGCGCGCGATTTACCGTGACGCTAAACTGTGATCAGACTCGACTCAAACTCAACAAACACTCAATTCAGACTAAATTCAGACTAAATTCAGACTAAACTCAGACTAAATTCAGACTAAATTCAGACTAAATTCAGACTCACAGTGTCATGTCGATGGTGCCATGTCACCTGTTCGTAGCACATTCTATGTTAGAGACATATGCTCAGTCTTCTAAACGGTGTGTTCGAGCTGATCGAGTTCTCTTCAATTACTGGGGCATGTCTGGCTACTAAGTCAGTGAGCTCCTAGTCCGTTAACGCGTCTTGCCCGCGCTGCCGGCATGCGACCGACATCAAAACGAGAGTACACACAGCTTCACAGAACTCCTTAGGATAAACTGCAGAGGCATGTTGGTTCCGCCCGCAAACCCACACGTCTGGCCTCCAGCCAGTCGTAGAAGATCTCGCGCTCACGCGCCTGCCTCTCGCCTTGCGGCGAGGAGTGTCCTCGAACAAACGTCGAGGGCGTCGAAACGTGTCCTGCAGCCTGCGTTTTGCTACTTTGCACTCCACCTTGAGCATACCGTTCACCACTTCGGGGTTGTGGGTGGTGGATAAAAACAACGGCTTCAATGTCGGAGCGCCAAGCCCCCCTAGATATGTGACAACTCTATGCGCACCGATTGCTGACGAGGCGACCTCAATACACGGCATTTTTGGTAGGCTTGAATTCACAGGGTTTTCCAAGATACTGTACACGCTGCGAGCACAGGCCAGCGTCATCAGCCATGACCTTGGTCGCACACATTGGTCAACATCTCACAATTTTTGACCCCCAGATCGATCGTCAAACTACCGACCTGTACATAATCATCGTTGTCACATGTCGTCTCCGTTTCATCGTCCCATCGATCGTCGTCGACATCTCTAACAATCCACATCACCATCCTTGTCCTCCGCTTCCTCATCGCCGTCGGCCGATAGATCAGATCGCAATGCGCCCATCCATCTCTGGCGCATGTAGGGCTCGCGCGTCACCATAGCACACATGTTTGCTTCCAGCACCGATCGTACGCGAGCATCCCCAAATATATTGTGATCCCGCCGCCCCGTCGTCGCACGTGTCATGTTAATCCAGGTGCTGCATTCGTTTTCGAACATGACCGTTGCACCGTGGCGCAGTTGAAGTACTGAGTAACCTGCCCAGATGACCCCTTCCAAAGTGCAGGCGTCCTCAGATATGTGACCCTTCCTGAAGGATTCAGAAACGACTCGACAGGGTCCAACAGGTGGCTATCCCCAGGGCACGTACTCACCCTGGGGGCAGCACCGAGTCGGAACCTGTTGATGCGTATCTTCCCTTTCGGATCCTGTCGAATTTACGGCTGGCGCCGCCTGCGTTTTGCACGAGGTCGCTCGCCATCCCCTCCCCGCAGAACATCTCGAACAAGTCGAGTGCGCGAGGTGGGTCTCGACTCATCATTCCCTCCACCTCTGTCTGGGCCATCCGAATGATCTCCATCATGTTCGATTGGTTTAGCCTCCTCTGGCGCCTCGACGGCGCGAGCTCCTTCGACCTCTCCATCACCCATCGGGGAATCCCTCTCGCCTGGGCTACCATCATGGCGCGAGAAGCATGGTAGATCGGCACTAGGAGCAAAAATGTAAGTGTTGCCGCCGACTTGGCCCAAAATATCGAAACAATAGAACACGGATGTTTCCATTGTGCGTTTGTGTGCGGCTTGGGCGCGCAACCTGAGTGCCAGGTTAAGATGTTCGTCAGTGAAAGTCGCTGTCACCTTTGGGTTGCCAAGATCGAAACTCCTCGAATGGTTCAGAAATGCGGGCGCGCTCTGTGGCCACGCGATAGGAATGTGAGGAGTGTCAGATGGAGAGGAGGGGCAGGGGCATAAGCACAAGCAAGAGGAGGGCATGCATGCAAAGACGGAGGTGAGGGATACAGAGGATGAGAAAGACGAGGAGGCGGAGGAGGGGGGGAGGGAGTGGGGAGTGGAGGAGCTGATCTTGTCCCCCTCCTCCCCACATCCTCCCAGTCAGCTGTGCCGCAATCCCCGCCCCGTTGTTCACCGCCCAGGGCTCCTGATGGTAAGGTGACCGAAGCTGTGGTGTTTTGGCAACTGGTGAATCCCGGCCTTGTCCCCCTCAAAGATATGCACCGCGCACGTGTCCAGGAGCTTCTGATATTCAGGAATCGTGAGCTGCGTTCGAGCTGACCGACATGTGTTGCACCACTCCTCTAACGCTAGCCCCGCGCGGAGAAGATGCACACCCTTTTGGACCATGTGCAAGTGTTTCTGGAGCATGTATATTGAGAAATTTAGCAATACGTGACATTCGGCTGCCTTTACCCGCATCATGCCGCCAGGGTGTGGGTCGGGACGATCTGACGGCAGAATCTTATCTGTGATTGTGCCAAGCCTCATGTCCGCGGGAACATCGGCGTAGTCGTACCAAGACTCTAGATCGTGCACAAGGCGTCGAAGTCGGTTCGGGGCGTTTGTTTTCCAGGGGTTCGCATGCAAGACGCGCATGAATGCGCACGATACGACCATCATCATATTCCCAAGATATACAGTGTGCAGTGAATCGATCGCTAACGTTCTCACTGGGTTCGTCCCGAGGGCCCGAGAGAAAATCTGTGAACGATGTATGACCCAATCGGTCTTTTTCTTCCCCGATATATCGTAATGCGTCCTCCAAAATACAGCTTCAAAGGGTAGATCGTACTGCTCGAACAAGTTGGGGTTAATCATGGATGGGCTGGGGTCCAACCTATCAAGCCGTTCAAGGCCAAGTTTTGGAAAACCTGGAATCGAACTCATGAGCACTCGGCCCTTCGCCGATCTCCCACTTATCTCATATGTTAGACATCCTAGAATGGCAGACCGAAGCTTCTCCGAATTAACATTGATGCGGATCTCGCACCGCTCACATGCTCTCTCGTATTCATCTTCGTCCCTGTCTGGGTACAGCATGCCATCACTGGTAATAAAACCAGGCCCCGTGATGTGCATACAATCTTTAGGGCAATCGCATATAGGGCATGGATTGTACGCGTGTGCCCACGACGACAGGCCGAAACTTTTTTGGTACTCTGCCCAGTCTCCCTTCAGGTGTAAAATCATACAACGAAATCCCCCCAAAGATTCTCCAGGAATGTTCAGCTCATCGAAAGGGTCCCAGGGCGACCCGTCGTGTCGGCACGGAGGAACAGCCCCGTTGACGAGGGCTTCAAGCATCCACGCAGCGACGTGAAACATCGCATGCACACTGCAATGGCCACCGCAACCGCATTCGCAGTACTCCGATGTTCGAAGGAAGCCGAGGAGATGTCTCTTTTTCGTTATGAGGTTAATGATGCTCACACCCAACAGTGAGTCCGCCGACCCAGAAGGGTCCATGGCATATGACCACATCTCGGAAACACCAGCGTTTGGGGAGTTGGTGGTCAGTACAAGCCACGGTGAAACTGTTCCAACCACGTATGTGGTATTCGAGCGACCAACTCTGACCATGCACATGAGCTTCAATAACGTTGTTCATGTTACACTGCATCCCCCGGTGGAATAAACACGCACGCACGCACTCGTACAGCATGCGCGTTGAGTATGCGCTTGTATAAAACCACCCACAGCAACAGTGCGAGTACATGTGGCAGCTGTGATTGCATTCGTGCGTGCGTGCGCGTGCGCGCGTGCGTATATCGATATGTACCATGGCGTATGCAGCTGTGCATGGGCGTCGGGTAAGGCGACAGCCCACGCGCTCGATTCTACCTGCTGACACGGGCGTGTATCGCACACCATCTGCATAGATACCAAGTGGTAGAGGGAACGATCCTGTCTCGGCAAGGGAGCGGATGGTCATCGGATTTGAAGCGTATGCTGGTAGAGACATCACACTATCGGGATTAGTCACGTCCCCCCGCCTGAGCATATCACGAAGGCCTGGTGTCGCATTTACTTCATTGGCAATCGTGTGCATCACTGATTTGAACACGACGCTGCGTGACTTCTGGGTTGGGTCACTCTTTGAGAATATCGGAATATCAGCTCTGTAATATGGCCCACCCCGTGGCATCCGACGTTTGATATGTTTCGAATAGCGGCCACTTGGCAGCCCTGGGGGGAGCGCTAGTTGTTTAAAGCTTGAACCAGGGACCCCACTCATAACTGCGTAATGTGATATGATGCACATGTCCTTTGAAGTAATACGCTTGCAGCTGCCATGTATCGCAAGCAATGTATCGAACAGTTTTGCAGAATTGAGTCGGGCCGCGGGTGTACAGTAGCGGTTGAATTTCCCATAACGCCGCGACATCTTGGGTTTGGGCAACAAACGAGCTACCGTGAAGGAGGGGGGGGGGCAGACCACGAGCCGACAGTGTGATGTTTGGGTTAGGACCTCGGGAGTGTACAGACAGAGATCGGAACAAAGAATGCGAATGCGCACCTGGGCGACATGAGGCGTTTACAGGCAGTGTCGCGAAATCATCACGACTTGGGCAGTAGACAGTCCTCCAGTCATGCGCATCCACTCGTTCATCATTCGCGCCGCTGTGATCAGTTGTGGTGGTCACACATGATATAGTGCACCCTATCATTTACACACAAGTGTCATAGAGCGGCGTGGCACATGGCGTGTCTGCATTGCGCAATATGGGCGTGGTGAGCGATGCGTGACGGAGGGGATGAGACTGGAACAGTCATTCACAAACGGAGCGCAGCACGAACATTGAAATTGCCCGTGTCGAGACGTTACGGTCAACAGAACGATGGCACAGCTTACATCTGCCAGGCTCGCACCCTACGGGCGCATGCGTCAAATACCAAGTGCTCACACCTGGCAAAGCATGCGTCGCGCGAGCCTTCTCAGCGCCCTCGCGTGTGCTCGGGTCTACGCATGGAGCGACCGTCATCGTCCCTGATATCATGATCACCCACCTGTGTCGTCGTCATGGGGTACAATAGACCACCGTCATCGTGTTTAACATACATGACATCGTCACCATCGTCGTCGCTGGCTTCGTTGTGCGCTGCCTCAGCTGCTCTGCTGCATGCGCTACCATCTAAACCACATTAGCATATCATGATGACCATCAAATCGTCATCGCATCTGTCCGTGTATGCCCCATCCTCTGCCCACAACCCCCTCATCATATATATCATCTCGTTGCGCGCCTCACAGACCCTTCAGCGCCTGTGAGCGAGCATAGCAATAGACCCAGCACTGTTAAATTGTGCAGACTTGTGCACGCGGGACAGCAGGCAACGATCCATCCCAAGAACACGGCAACTTTCTGCCGAACAGAACGGCCAGCAGCATACCAGATACCAGAATTCTGCGGTGAACCAAGGAAATCATCGGCCCCCAAATTCAGACAAATTCAGACGGTTTTCAGACGGTTTTCAGACGGTTTTCAGACAGTGAGTTTTATATGTGTTTTTACGCTTATTCTGAATTTTCAGACGGTTTTCAGACGGTTTTCAGACGGTTTTCAGACACGGTATGTTTTCGTGTGATTTGGGCCGGTGACCGGTCCGCGGGGCGGTCCAACTGGGTATCTGTCGTATTCTGCTGCCAGTGTTGCTGCCATGCCATCCGATTGAGCAAAACAACCATTCACGTGCAAATGCTAACTCGGATTTGAACAGACAGCATACACGAATTGCAGTTCGTTGGTCCCGACCCCGACCAGGATGCATCCAGGGAGGCCTTCTGTTCGATCCAAGCTAACAATTGCTACACAATGGTTCGGGTACATCTACTTAGCAGGCGAATCCTCGAACTCCATGCGGGACGCGTGCTGCCTGAGCAGCTTCTTGGTCTCCAGCTGCAGCTTCCCCAGCGGCATCGTCATGCTGTTGTTCGCGCGCACCACGGCGGTCTCGAAGTCAGCATCGGACGAGCACCCCTTCTTGAACTCTGCGATCTGCTCCACGGTGAACAGGCTCGCAACCTGCTGGTCCTTCTTGAGAAGATCATTCACCTGCTGAGGAATACACCGCCAACGGCTGTCACCGCGTCATCCCTCAAGTTGTTCCATCTCAGCCGCCTCAATCATCCCTTCTATCATCCTGATCATCATCCTCATCCTCATTTCCACCCACACCATCCTCCCGATCCTCATCTTCATCCTCCTCCATATCATCCTCATCCGCCTTCCTATCATCATCCTCATCTTCCGCATCCCTCATCCTCCTCCTCATCCTCATCATGAGTTAACCTCAATCTCATCATTATCATCAGCTTCCGAATCATCCTCATCCATACATTTTATGATTCCAAATGACCTCGGTCAGAGCGTCATTCATGTGCTTGTTAAGCGACATGGGCTCGCCATCGGGGTCATTGGGGTCGGAAACCTTGGCCATGGCCCACGCCCACTTCTTGTCGTTCTTGATGCTCTCCGAGACCGTGCGCGCCTGCGAGGTGACTATGTTGTAAACGTTCTTCACCTTGGAAAGAAAGCGGGATCCAACGAATGCAGCTGCGTTCCCTCCTCATCCCCCTCTCATCACGGAGAGGGGGTGGGGGTGGTGGGATGAAGATCGTCAATAGCAATGTCTGTTAAGATGAGGGTAAGGGTGTGTAAGCGTGATGGTAGACTAGGAGGGGAGATGGTGCACTGTTAGGTAGCATGAGAGGCTACGTATGATAGTATGCTGGTTAGTGCCATGACGGAATGAGGTGGCAAATTCCACATGTCTGACCTTTCGGAACTCCACGAGCCAAGCAGGCGATTTGGTGGGCACCTTCTTGCCGTGGCCACCAGTGGGCTCGCCGTCGTTGCCGTCACCAGTGGACTTGCCAGCGTCGCCCGTGTCATCGCCCTGGTTGCACTTCCGCTTCTTGCCTGCTGGCGCCGCCTCCTCACCAGCAGCAGCTCCAGTCTTCTTCTTGCTCGCCCTGGACTTGGGCTGGGCCGCTGACGGCGCGGGCTCCTGGGCGGGCTCTCCGCTGGCGGCCTCGGACGCAGGCAGCGCGGCAGGCGCCCCCCCAGCTGGCGCCGTCGGCGCTGGCAGGGCTGGGTCATCCATATGCGTCCATGTAGTCCACTTCGCATTGACCTTCTTGTAGGTGTCCGTGAGCCTGTGGACGATGTGCAAATATTTCATCTGCTTGGTGCCTTCGCAATACTCGAGCATCTCGCCGCCCAAGAGGATGCAGTAGTGAGCCCAGTTGATGGCCGCTCGAAGGCCCGCCCTACCTCCACCTTCCTCGACTGCGATCTTGGCCAGCGAGATGCACTGGCCATCCTTTGACTCAGCCTTCTCGTTGATCTCGCCAGCCTTGTACTGCACCCGCTGCGCCCACTTATCGAACTCCCTGTTCAACCAGTCCTGGCGGTACGCGGCCTTGTCGCTGAACCCTTTCTTCTTCTTGTATTCATCTGCAAGTCCGTGGTTGGCGGCCTTCGCCCTCCTCCACTTCGCAGCCGCTGGATTTGGCGCGGTCTCGTCCAGGTCGAAGTAGAAGTTCTTCTTCTCCATGGCCAGCCAGAACTCCCTGAACTCGTCGTCCATCTCCTCGTCGGTCTGCCCTGTGGCCTTGCGCTGCTCGTCGGCCCAGAACGGGTCCAACTTCCGAAGGGTTTGGATCCGCCCCAAAGATTCGGAATGGTAGATCTTAGCAAGGCGGTTGCTCGCGAACTCGGCCGACGCGTCGTCGATGTTGCTGCCAGCGCATATGTCGTTCGTGATGAGCTGCACTTCCTTGTCGATGTCCAGCAGGAGCTCCTTCTTCGACTTGTTGCCCATGAGCGTCGGATCTGCGCTTGACCCACTCGAATCAGAGGACGCAGTCGCAGCAGATGACGGTGGCTCCCTCTCGGAGCTGCGATTGCGAATGAGCTGCCCGACGATTGGCTTGCACCCCGCGCTCGCATCTGGCGACCCCACACCCACAGCTGGCGCAGCAGGCTCGACTGAGGCATCAGCTGATGCGGAAGCTTGGCTGTCCTGGCATAGGTTCCAAAAAGAAACAGAGGATGCGGGGGGGGGGAGGATGTGGAGGAGGAGGGGGAGGAGAAGGACGATGAGGAGGAGGAGGAGGAGACGGAGAAGGAGGGAGAGCATGAGAAGGAGAGGGGGTGGACGGCGACGGCAGTGGCGCATCATCGCGATGGGGGCAGCACAGCAGCAACACAAACACCATCTCCACCCCCAACAACAACACACCGTTTGCCACCATTGTCACGGATGATATCGCGACGTGGGGTCGCATGTCACGATCATATCCGTCATTTGAGATGGTAGCCCCTCTCAATGCGGATGCGTTCGATGTGGCGGGCGCGGGTCGGACACAATTGATTAGAGCAGCAGCATGAGGACGAGAGAAGCACGATGTGAGGAACTGCTGGTGGGGGGATGTTAAGTGCATCCCGAGAGGTCCTTCCCACCAGGATAGTCACCGAGCGCAGGTTCTGCCGACCGAAGCAGCTTCTGGCTCGTCTCGATCGAACGCTGTACCTCATCCATGCGAGCCTTCGCGAGCTTCTCTCTCTCCTCTGCCTGCTTCATCTTCTCACTCAGCAGCTCGTCTTGCCTGCGCGCCTCAGCGGTCGCCTTCTTGAGCTCTTCGATGCGCTGCCTCTGTGCGATCCTCTTCTCTTTCTTCTCCTGCCTTCTCTTCGCCTCTTCCTCAGCTGCCTCCTGCCTCTTGGCCTCTTCTTCCTCTGCCTCCTGCGCAGCAGCCCTCGCTTTCTTTGCAGCCTCATTGCGCGCCTCGCGATCTTCCATCCAGCGCTTCTGCTCGCGCCTCAGCCACTCGGCCCCCTCCTGTTCCTTCCTGGCTGCCTCGTCCTCCTTCGCCTTGCGCTCAGCCTCCTGGCGCTCAGCGTTCTCCTCTGCCTCACGCGCAGCCGCCTCCTGCGCGATGACTGCTCTCCTCGCTTCCTCAGCCTCTCGCAGAACACGTTCCTCCTCTGCCTTTAGGTCCTCGCTGTCGCTGTCGCTGTCCTTCGGCGCACTGTCCGTCGGCGCGCCGTCCTTCGGCGCCAGCTCCGCGAGCTCTGCCACGCCAGGGAGCTCGGCACCGCGAGGATCGCGATCTGGAAGCGGCGAACCACCAGCCTGCCAGGACTCACCAAGGCCCGCTGCACGACTCACCGCGTCTGCCGCGGGAGCAGTCGCAGGCAGACCGCCGTCCGTGCTGCCCGAGGCCCCCGAGGCGTCCTTTTCCTTCCGATCCTGCCCCTCCTCCTCGCAGAGCTCCTGCGCCAGCTTCTCCGAATCGATAAACTGGCGCACCTGGCACAGCGCATCCTCGTCAGAGTCAACTCCCTTCGCCGTGTTCGCCGTGAAGGTGCGCTGCAGCGGCTCGTTATCCGATGCATCCTCGGGAATGTCCAAGCAATGCGCAATCAATATGGGGGGGGTACCCGAATTATCGAGGGCCTTGTATGGGCGTTCTTCGCCACTCCTCACGGTTTCGGTCCATACTCCTCTTCATCATGCTGCCGCATCCTCTTCCTGATCCTCCTGCTCCTCCTATTCTCCATTACCTCCACACCCTCCTCCTCTCTGCTCATCCTCCTCCTGATGTAGAGGGTACGCTCCCTATGGGGGTCCTCATGCAGGGTCTGCCCCGCTGGGGCGCCCTCGCTGGATGACACGTCCACGACGGCATCGTTCATGGTTGTGACTGGTACGCGGTGGATCCACAATCTGATATCGTGGTATCGGTGCTGCTGCTTCATATACTTGACCAGAAGCGGCTATCGCATCGTGAACGTGATCGGACCCCCTCCGCCACACATGCCCTATCATCGCACTACCTCCACTCATCCTCATCCTCCTCCTGATCAGATCCCCCCTGATCCTCCTCCGCCTCCATTCCCACTCACCGGCCTCCTGTTCTGAACCCGTTTTGCCCCACCACTCCACTTAGGGTATGCGAGGGTGGAATTTCGGTGCGATTTGGGGATCGAGTCCTAATCGGCCAGACCAGACGCGTGAGACCCGCGAAAGAACGAGGACGATGACGATGCTCGTGGCGAGGTTAAGCGAGGTGGGAAATATGATGAGGACGTGGTTGAGAGGGTTAGGGGGTCAGCCGAGCTGGACGTACCCATATGCAAAACCACAACCAGTTCTCGGCTCGTATTGAGGGAACCACAACTTAAACCCGATTGCATTTCAGGGGCCGATTCGTTGCCACAAGTATGTGTGCAATGCTCTCTGACGCAGGTCGAACTTTTTCGTTGTTTTGCCTCGGTCGATCGTCGGGGGCAGTCCACGCCCTGGAGACCTCATGACGAGATGCACGTCCATGGTCCCGTCCAAGACGACGGCCACGTTGTGCCCGAGCGGGTCCTGGGAATCCAAACACATGGAGGGCGCGTGCTGAAGGTGCGGACTGAGGGTCGAGGAGTAGGACGAAACAGACGAGGCTTAAGTTGATGAGGAGGACAAGGAGCACTACAGAGGATGAGTACGACCATCGAGGAAGATGAAGACGACGGGGAGCGAGAGGAGATGGGGGATGCGGGGGTGGAGCGACGACTACCCATGTACTCGACATCCTGATCCTAATCCCACCTCCACTCCCCTCTCAGTAGTCTCCCCCAGCCTGTATATTACCCCTATGGGTCTCATCTGCCTTATGGGCATCGTCCCTATCTTTATATCTGAAGGTCAGTACCTACCTGGACCTCCTCCTCCTCAAATCCCTCCTCAGCCTTAACCATCGCGCCATTGTTATGCCCAACCCCCGCTCCTCGTCAACGGTCTGCCGCAGCTAGAAGAAACCAATGCCGATGATCGTGTCGGGCGCTGGCTGCTGCGGTGGTGCTGGAGGCGATGGTGCTGGCGTAGCCGTTGACATCGGGGTCGGGGAAGCTGTTGCCGTCGGCGAAGGTGGTGGCGGCGAAGCTGCTGGCAGCGCCCCCGAACCTGATGCCATCCCTGATGCCGTCGGTGAGCTCGGTGGCTTCATTGTAGACGGCCTCTTCATCACTGGCGGGGAGCTGTCATCGTCCTTTGCCGACGGCCTCTTCTTTGCTACCAGCGGCGCCTCATCATCTTCCTCGGCGTCATGTTCACATTGACTGTCCTCGTCATCTTCTGCTGGGGATTGGGGCCTCATTTCGCTGTCATCTTCCGATCCGTCATGATCTGAACCACCAGCATCATCATCATCATGATCATCATCATGCGATGCAGTCTTCTTAATAACAGCTGCTTCACATGACGCGGACGGCCTCTTCTTTACAGTCATTTTCGTGCTCTTCTCATTGACTTTCTCAGCCTTGTCACGCTCCTGCATCCACTGCGCCTTCTGGTCGTCCAGCGCCTGCTTGTCTTTCTCGTTCGAAGCATATGCCATACCCATTGACTGGAACAATTTGACACCATCCTCGTACTTGTAATGGGGCTTCATCATCATCTGGATCACCATCTGCAACCGTTTCCCGTCTAATCTCTGCCACAACGCCAGAAATTGTTGTCCTTTCCGATTGTATGGTGATGCCCATATTCTGGTAGTCTTATCTTTCTTACCCTCGTAGAAAATGTGGTTCTTGATCTCCTTGTGCTTCATCTCAGCGTACTCTTTCACAGTCAATCCAGCCACCGTGTGGGTCGTGCCGTCCTCGAACACCGCCTTCACAGGGTCGTCGTCATCGCAGCCCGTGGTGTCGATCGGATTCGCCCACTCGATCGTGGGCTTCGTGCTCTTGCTCTTCAGCTTCTTGCGGCACACAGCCTCGCTGGAGGGGTGGGGCGGGTCGTTAGTACGTCTCTGCTCCCGCCTGTAATCATGCCCATCCTCCTCCTACCCCCAAGTATCCGGATCTGCCTCACCCTCTCTCGAGACAACTCGGCACTCGATATATGTGGCAGGTGCCGCGCGCACGATGATTTCAACCGGCACCAGACTGGCCCACACCAAACTGACCCAGACACCCAACTTGAATTCAGACTGAATTCAGACTGAATTCAGACTGAATTCAGACTGAATTCAGACTGAATTCAGACTGAATTCAGACGGAATTCAGACGGAATTCAGACTGAATTCAGACGGAATTCAGACTGAATTCAGACTGAATTCAGACGTCAAACCTGATACCCTACGATAATCAGTGGCCTCATCGCATTACTTCTCAGGTATCACTCCTCCGCCCCTCATCTTCGCCCTCGTCATCCTCATCCTCGCCCTCCTCATCCTTTCATCCGTTCCATCCTTTCCTCCCTCCTCATCATCCTCTCGGTCTGGCCCAAGTCCCGACGAACCCACTACTTCGATTCTCCCGCAGCCATCTCCAGGCGGTCGAACTCGTACACCCACTCGTTGCACTGCACGCGGCCGCCCTTGTCCTGAGCTGGAACATTCAAAGCTCAGCTCGTGATCGTCCGTCGTCCGATGCCATCCAGCCACCAACATCACCCACCAGCTTTTATCCTATCACGCCGTTCCTGGCCCCACGGCCTCAAAATCAACTGCCTCAGCCTTTCCTCTTCCTCCTCCTCCTCCTCCTCCTTGGGCTGAATGGTGCGGAAACCTGATGCCGTCAGACTGGCGGGTGATGGGGGGAGGATGGCGGGGAGACGGATCCAAGACACACAGAATGAGGGTGATATCTACGACTCCCCAGCTGTCCTCGGGCTCGTCGTAGAATGGCTTCAGCCACTCTGGCGCTGGTCGCCCGTCAGTCCTGGGAGCATATGTTTTTGCCCATGCTTCGCCTCCCCCTTCCCCATCCACCACATCCTCCTCCTCCTCATCCTCCTCCTGCGCCTCCTCCTCCTCATTCGCATACCCTCCATACCCTGCTCATCGGCCATGCCATCCATCATTCGCATTCCTCATCATCATTCGCACTCCTCATCTTTCCTCCTCCTGCTCTTAACCTCAGAGCTCATCATACCACCATTGGGTTGCAAGTGGGCCATCGTCATCTGCATTTGCTATCGTGGGGTCCTGCACTTAGATACACCCTGTGCTACGTGTCGTAGCATCGCTCGAATCCGACGTTCCCCAACAATGGGAGAAGTTGTAGCATAATGGCTGCACTATTGCCCTCCCACTCTCTATCGTCCATATCGTTCGCCATCTCCTCCCGTGCTTTCTTCCCTTCCCCCTATGCCACCTAATTCATTTCATCTCATTCCCCTCCTCTCCCTTCCTCTCCGTCCCTCCTACCAATCCCTTCCATTCCGCCATCTTCCAGCTTCCCCTCCGCTCTGTCATCCTCCCTTCGTATCATGTCCCTATCTTCCCCTCCTCCCCCTGCATACCTCCTTTCCGTCCTCTCTACCTCTTTCCCGTCCGACGTCCGTCTTCGTCTTGCTCTTCGCGTCTCGCCGCGCCGTCGTCTAGCGTGGTCGCACCCTCCCTCGTCGTCATCGTCACCCATCCTCATCGTCATCCTCTGGCGGTGGCATGGCAAAGCCTATTGTGTTTTGTAAGCGTGCTCACGAGCCCAGCCAGCAGCTTCGTCTCCGAGGGCCCAGTCCCGCTTGTTGGCGAACGCCTTAAGCGGCACCTGGAGCGCCGCGACGGTGAGCTGCTCCGCTGGCGCGATCACCTGCTAAGGTGGACTACATCCTCTCCATCCTCCTTCGCATCGTCCTCACCATCTTTCTCCTCCCCATCCTGCTCATCGGCACTTCCACTCTTCGCATGTGCCTCCTCATCCTCCTCCTCCTCCTCCTCCTCCTCGCCAGCCTCATCCTCATCCTCGTCCTCATCCTCATCCTCATCCCCGCTCGCACTCCGCATCATCTTCATCCTCATCCTCCTGCCCTCCCCCCAGAATCGTTCCATCCACCGTGGGGCTGCAATGGAATGTGAACGGGGTGAGGGTGGTGGCCATCGGAACTGCATATGATGGATGGGACAGGGCCCACGTGGGGCCTACGAAATGTTGGGCATCGTCAGAAGTTTTGGGCCCCGAGTGGGGCCCGTCTAACTTTCCAGGCTAGCTCCCACCCTCCTTTTCATTCCTATCATCGCTCCTCCATTGCGGTTCACCCAGTCGCCTCGCGGAGCGCTGCGACGAGGCCCGCGTTCTTGCCGATCTTGTCGGCATCCAGCGGGTCCTCGAGGTCGGTGGAGTAGTCCACGGCGTCCGCCGCCGTGATCCACCTCTTGAAGATCTTCTTGAAGTCCTTCTCCATTCCCTCCCCGTCGCACGCGGGCTGCCGCCCTTTCTTCCCCATCTTGGGGAAAATATGCTCGGGCCGAATGCGATCGATGTCGCCCCCGCCACCGCCGTGTCCCACCCCCTTCCTGTCATTGCCACCGTCGTCGCCATTGCGACCGATCCTCCTGCCTCCTCCTTCTCCTCCTCCTTATCCTCGTCCTCCTCATCGTCGCATCGTTCTCCTCCTCCTCCTTCTCCCTCTCCTCCTCCCTCTCCTCCTCCTCCTCCTCCTCCTCCTCCTCCTCCTCCTCCTCCTCCTCCTCCTCCTCCTCTTCGTGCTTCTGCTCCTCCCCCTCCTTCTCGTCCTCGTCCTTGTCCGTTCCCGCCCACTCCTTGGCATCTCAACCCTCTTCACCTTCGCACTCCCTGCCTCCATCCTGGTGGTGATGGTGGCGGTGATGATGGTGGTGATGGTGGTGGTGGTGATGGTGGTGATGATGCTGTTGGTGAGGATATAAGGGGCACAGGGTGATGAAAGAGAGGTGCTTTCAAGACCAGGGGGTCAGTGCAACTCTTGTGTGCGGCGATCGCAAACGCGTTCACGATGTACTCCTCACGATGCCAGACTCTGGCGCCCAGGACGGGAACATAACACGAAAAGTGCAATCTATGTACAGGATGGTTCGCTAGCAAGCAGCGCACGCCATCAGCAACTCAACGAACACATACGATCCACATGTCCAGCCTTGATTGCTATGTATGATGATATGATGTTGAAAAATAGTGTATTTACATAACATGGATAGAACCATGACAGTGGTGGTTAGAACCGTGCGAAAGGGGTCTATCGTGATAGAACCACGACATAAGGTTCTATCTGTTGGAACCGTGGAACCTCTGGGAGGAGTTCGGCTGGTTCTGGTTTTGCTGCAGGAGTCCCTGCTGCGGCGCCCAGCTGCCCTTGCCCCCCCGCGCCCCACCGCCGCCCTGGGCTGGGTCTGCGCGCAGGCGCTTGTAAGCGGGCCCACCCACCGCGCCCGGCGCGCCCTCGGGGGAGCCGGAAGTCACGACTGCCGTGACGGCGGGGCCGGGCGGAGCCATCACGAAGGGAGCGACGGCGTGGCGCGAGAGGCCCAGAGACCAGTCCAAGCTGAACTCGGAGCGCAGCATGATGTGCTCCAGGCTGTTCCGTGCCGACGCCTTCTTGGCCTTGCGGCGCATGGCTTTGAGGGTAACGAACAAGAGAGGCATAATCTCGTTCCTCTGGGCGGTCAACTTGGCGGCCGAGGTCGGCTTGGCCGTGGCTGCGTTCACGTGCTGGTTCTCGAGCAGGAGGAAGAAGCCCAACGCCTTCCTGGCGATGGCGGCGACAACCTTGTCGTCCCGGGCCGCCGCCTTGTCCGACATGAACGCACGAAAGCGGTCTGGACTGCCGCCGAACGACGACAGGCACAGCTCCCTCAAGGTGGTCTTGGGGGCGTTGCGCAGACCGACCGCGTCTTTGATCTTCTGCGCCTCCGGGTTGTTCGGGTTGGCCATGCACACGGATACGGCCTTGACCATTGCTGGGTCTGCCATCTGCGCAGAGACGTTGGCCAGCCAGTCTTTGTCCACGAACAGACGGTTCCACCCGGCCAACCACTCCTGCGCGTCTGTGGACCGCTCGACCTCGCGCCACGAGAAAGCCGCGTCCAGGTCAGCCTCTTGCTTGCTAGCCTTGGCTACGAACTCCTCGCGGGCTATGACGCGCTGCTCGAGGGAAGCGATCGCCGTGTCGGTGTGCCCGTTCTGCGTCTCGAACGTCTCCGCCGCTGCCTTGATCGCCGTGGGAATCTCCCCGACGTTCGAGGCCACGTCCGCTTGCAAGACAGATTTTACTGCCTCGGCGAACGCTGCTTCCAAGGCACCGCCCTGCCGAATGGCTGTTTTGAACCACTCCGTCGCCTCCGCCTCGCCGAAGGCGCCTGGCTCGACTGGCGCAGCCATGGCCGGGGCGCAGCCGGGCAGTTGCGGCAGAAGAGGGAGGATGACTCGACTCAGAAGTGCAGTGCGCTGACTGCGACCTCAGCTTGAGCCTGCGCGGCTGCGTCGAAGACGGGATCGACATGACCCGCGCAGTCGGACTGAGCGAAGAGACCGCGAGATGGACAGAGGACGAGAAGCAGCGGATAATGCAAACGGACGGACGAGTACACGTTGGAATGTTTTCCCGAACGGCCCAAGAGCAGGATGGGCAGATCCGTGGCTGGGGCTCTGACCCAACCGCCGTCCGGACGCGGCATGCGGAACAGATCTGATCCGGATTGCCAGCGAGCAAGCCTACGCCACTTGTTAAGCTGCCAGGATCGGAACCAAGGTGCCCCGGTGTCCTCTGGCACAACTAAAAAAACAGCGCGGCACTTGCCTTCGGCAAGTGCCTTGGACAGGAACGAAATGGCATGCCCTGCCAAGGCGCGGGGCGGGTGTGCCCAGACCATGTTTCCTAACACGTGCGCCTCAAACGCGGTGTTCTCGGGGTGAAACCAGAGCGGCGCTTTCGCGGTGACCCCCAGCCGGTCCGCGAAAAGATCGCAATCAAATGGGCCGAATTCGTTGGCGATGCGGTCCATCACCGACGCCTTCAGCACAGCCTCGCGGAAAGGGTCTGCATTCCATCGAGACGCAAATGCTGAGTCTCGGGAACCGGAATCCGAGATGACATTCGCTGCGCCCGCCAAGTGCACGGCCAAACACCAGCTCCCGGCCGAGCGTTCTGCACGCTCGAATTCCTCGGCCAACTGCACGAGGTGCGGTATGCGACCGGAGCGGAAGTTCACGCCGTGGATGGCGGCCGTGTGATCAATTCGAAACACGACGCGCCATCCGCGCAACCATTCGTGTTCTGCCTGAACGGCCTGGACCGCGACCCACAACTCTTTAAAATTTATCGCGTCTGCGTTGTCTGCGAGATCTGCGAAACCTGCCGGCCAAACGCCGGACCTGACCACGCCAGCGCTGCGCAAATTATATGACCATCCGTGCAGCTTGCTGCCGTCAGTTTCTATGACGCGCAGGCAGCCGGCAGCCGCCAAGCGACGCCACTCTTGGAACTCGGGGGATTTCGGCCCCCAAAGCGAAAGCTGCCCAGCTTCACCGTGCAGCGGTCGCTCCGGGGTGCGGTCCAGAGCGCGGTGCCACCACCTCAAAGCTTCGCGCGCGTCGGGGCTCAAGTGGGCAACGGGGTTCGCCGCTGGGCGGCGAGCCCACAGCGCGTACACGTTTGCTGCGTTCAGCGACGCCCAGACATGATGCAGTCGCCGCCTGCCTCGCAGGAACACCTCCGCAATATGGTTGGCCAGACTGGCGGTGGCTGCGAGGTCTCGCGCCAGCAAGGTTCCGTCTGAATCTGCCTGCAGGGCGGCGAGAATGAGGGCTTGGCACTTGTCGCACTTTTTACGCTCAACAGACAGCGTGTTGCTCAGAGTGTCGAACGCCCATCCTACCCACGTCTGGACTTGAGAGGGCGGCCGGACGCCGCTTTCTTTTGCAGAGATCGGGGCGCCAATCTTCAGGAAGAACCGGGCGACGCGCTCCAGCTCCAGCCACGCGTCCTCCTCGGAAGATTGTGCGCCCAGATTGTCGTCTACGAAATCTGTAAGCACGGCGTACTCGTGCAGCTGCAACAGCCGCAATAACTCCTTCAAACTAGAATCGTTGATGGAAGGTGCTGTTTTTAGGCCGAACGGCAGGAATGTGTACATGCCGTACTGCTGTCGCCCCGGGGACCAGAAACCCAGCCACCGCGCATCGGAAGGCAAGACGCGCCAGTTGCAGAACGCATCCGCCAAATCCACAACGTACAAAAAGCTCCGCGGGGACATGCGCGATATCGCCAGATCAACCGTCCCGTAGTTCACTGGGAGGTCGGGCAAGGAGGTGTTCAAGCTGCTCCGGGAAAGGTCCATGATAATACGAACTTTGACCCTCTCCTCTTCTGGCGCGTTGTCTCTGGCGCCCGCCCGCGGCTTGACGATGGCCGCACACGGGTTGACATGCAATTGCGCGGGTCGACTAGTGCCTGGAAGAAAGGTAACTTTTCCCAACCGTTCCAGACGTGGCCATTCCAAATCAGCGAGCCGAGCGCGATGCGACAGCGACGGGTGATTGGGAAAGTTTGTGGTGTGAGCCCCCTGTCAACTTGAAGGCAGCAGCCGTTCTCCCAACGCTCCAGAAAAGCAGCCGAAGCACCGAGCTCCTTGAGCATATCGACATTCAGCCGTGAGCCCGTGATGCCGCCTACCCAGATGGCCTGGGCGTCTGCCACGCGCACCTCCCACAAGAGCCGCTGCAAGCGGTCGGTGCCATGGTGAAGAGACATGCCGGGAGGGCGGAACAACGGACACACGGGCTGCGCCGAGTTTGAGCCCTGTGTGTGCGGACTCCCCCCGTGCAAGGTGTGACTGGCGAGCGCGCGCGGAGTCTGCGGCGACCGCCGGTGGACATTGGGGCCGCCCATGGCCACCTGGGAGGCCGCGGGCAGCCCGGAGAACTGGACCAGCGAAACACTGAGCGCCGCTGGCCAAGCCCCCCAGAAAACTGGACGACGTGCATCCGTATTTTTCGGCGCCCGACGGTGGAACAGTAAGCGCCACCAGCGGGGCCGCGCTACCAGGACAACAGCGCCTGTTGGCCACTGAGGGCTCTGCCTTGGCACGCGCCCAACGCGCCAAAAACTTGGACGACCGAGCGTCCACCAGCGACGGCGCCCACTGGTGGGACAAAAGGCACCACCAGCAGGGCCAAACAAAACCGCTCAAAAAACGCGACCGATTGCGAGCGCGATTTAGGACGCGGGGGAATCCAAAGGCAACGAAACTCGCCGGTGGGACAGTTAGCACCACCAGCCGGCCTGACCAGCGAAACAATAAGCGTTGCTGACTTCATGAGCCGTGCTCGCGCGCATGCACTGCACCGCGCGCAATGTCGAACTGCACGTGGCGTGTATAGAAGGCGGGGCCAGCGCGGGAAGGACAATAAGCACCGCCCGGAGCCCCTGGCCAGCGGAACAGTAGGCGCCGCTAGCCACTCGGACGAAGGCCAGGCCGACGGAGCAATAGGCGCCGCCAGCTGACCTTGTCTTGAGCAGTGGCTGTTTGAGCCGGCGAGACGCCCTGCGACGCGGCCTGCGCCCTGTGAGGCGTCCTGCCACGAGACGGCAGGAAAGTGCGAAGCAGGGCGCCATGTGAGACGCCCTGCGACGCAATGCGCCCTGTGCGGCGCCCTGCCAACGGACGGCAGGCACTCGGCCCCGCGGGGACGTGACCCCCCGAGCCTTAGCCCAGCGGCACAGTAGGCGCCGACGAAGCCGGGCAAGGCCGCCTGCGGACCATTGCCAGCACAGTAGGCACTGGCAATGCTGATCGTGTCCTTGATGTCCGAAGCATCTGCGTCTCTAGATCGCCCATTATCCGAAAAGCTTCGCCTTCCTCCTAATAGGATCATTTGCGCGGATTTCTTGGATCTGCGCTGGGACCCCCTGGCGGCGCCTCCGGCGCCGCCCCTGGCGGGCCCCGCGCGTATTTGGCACTACTGTGGCAAAGTTTGCGCGTGGGCTCGGGACTCCGCGAGCTTGGAGGTTTGTTCCGTTCTCCGCCCCAGGCTCCTGTCACCCCCCCGTGCCCCCGACCCCATCATGGGACTAGGCTTGCCCCAGCGGGCAGGCTGGGGCTGTTAGATTTTGAAGGAACATGCTCTCGATCCACCCGCCCGCCCCACACACCGCCGCTGCCAGGCTTTAGTTCCCCCTCGGAATCCTTAAGCGTTCCGCTTCGCGTCTTCGACAAGCGACGACAGAATTGATCCCGCAAGCCGCGGCTTCGAGGCCCCGAACAAAGCCGATGCCACGTTCAACTACGGTACACATGTAAATCACCTGCTGATTGGGTGTGAGGAGCATCTATCTGGAACGCGTCAGGAACACGCACACGTCATAGAATGACGTACGTATCGCACGCATCATGAATCATGAGCAACACGACGCGCACGGATGACAGTTTGTGTTCCGTCGCAGCGCGGCACAGGGGATCCGCACGCGCTCCCTAGTAATGGAGGATGACGATTAATAAATGGCCGGGGGTCGTGTTCACGCGGCGGCGCCCGGGATGACGATTAGAAAAAACTGGCCGCGGGCTGGAAAACTATTCTTTCAATCGTTCTCCTCCAGTCAGAAACACTGTGCAGAAACAGCAGACCACTATTTTGTTAATCGTTCTCTCCCATGGTTTTTCTTAATCGTCATCCCGCAGTAGCAAGTGGCGCACGGTGTACGAGCGGACTGGCGGCAGGGAGAAGCAGAGGTGAGGGGGAGGGGGCGGCCGCGGAGGTTATGCGGGGGAGAGGAAGGGCGCTCGCCACGGAACGAGCCTCGGGGGGAGCGCGCCGGTGTGGCCAGCCTGCGCTGAAGGAAGCAAGGATTGCAAAAAACGAAGGATTGCAAAAAACCAAAGATTGCAAAACAAAAACCAGGATTGCAAAAAAACGAAGGATTGCAGGAAGGATTGCAAAAAAAACCCTTGGACGAAGGATTGCAAAAAAACCCTTGGACGAAGGATTGCAAAAAAAACCTTGTTTTGCAACCCTTGGGTTTTTTTTGCAATCCTTTTTGCAATCCTTGTTTTTTTTGCAATCCTTCGAGCGACGCAAAGAAACGGTTAGTGGGCCACATGCGAACCCTACCCCTACCCCCCACGATTTCTGAGGGGTGGGGTGGGGTTCACTTCGCTCGAGGGCTCCCGAGCGAAGGGAGCCCCGCCCTCCCCCTCAAAAGTCGTGGGGGGTGGGGGTAGGGTTCGCATGTGGCCCCCTTGCGGTGTCGTCTGCGCCGACATTGGCGCGTGAGCTGCCCGCGTAAGGTCGCGCGTAAGCGCCTCCGCTTCAAATGCGGCGTGCCACGCTGGCGGCCCGCGTGAGCCACCGCGTAAGGTCGTTGTGTCATCTCGCACAAGATCCGGTCTTTATCGTCGCTCACCTGGCCGTGGGCGCGGGGCGGCGTCACGACCACACCGGGCGCAGTTGAGGCTGCAGGCGCTGAAAGCGTGATGGCCAAGGCGAGCCAGTACACCAGGAAGAACGGCAGGCAGAGGACCCCCACAGCAGCAGGAGCAGGAGCATCCACAGGTTCACCACGTGGCACAGATGACACGCAAAAAACACATGAAGCAGCACATACTTGGACATGCAGCCTGATCAGACAGCGTGACACCAGCACCCCATTATTCCCAATCCTCCTGAGCTGGATTCTCGTTTTGACAGGGACGCTGTGGTCTCCACCTTCCGTCCTCCCGCCTCCCTTCTTCTCTCCTGCCACTTACCTGCCTCCTGCCTCCCCGTCCCATGTGGCCTCACCATCCCTGGGGGGCTTTGATCCGTGAGATTGACGCCACGCTCGAGGGCTGGTGGGAGGTTCAGTGGAGTGAAGTCCTACGGGGTGCCCAGACTCGACCTCACCCTCCCTGGGGGGCTGTGATCCTCGATACAATCGCCCAATTTCGAGGGGGGCGGCTGAGAGTTTCAGTGGAGTGAGAACCTACTGGGACTCAGATTCGACCTCGCCGTCGCTGGGGGGCTGCGAACTGCGAAGCCGGCGCCACTTTCGAGGACGGGTGTGGGAGGTCCAGGGGAGTCACGTCTTCCGCAGATCAGAACGGGATATCGCCGTCGCTGGGGGGCCGCGAACAGCGAGATTGTATGCACATTCGAGGGCTGCTGGGTGGACCAGCTGGGTGACGTCTTACGCAGATCAGAGTGGGATCTCGCCGTCCTTGGGGGGCTGCGGAGTGCGAGACTGTCGCTACTTTCGGTGGCTGCTGGGTGGTCCAGCGGCATGACTCCTTACGCAGATCAGAGCGGGATCTCGCTGTGTTGGGAGGCTGCGGATTGTGAGACTGTCGCGAATTTCGGTGGCTGCTGGGTGGTCCAGCGGAGTGACGTCTTACGCAGATCAGAGCGAGACCGCGCCGTAGCTGGGGGGCTGCGAACATCGAAACAATTCCCACTTTCGAGGGTTGCTTGGCCCGCGGAGTGACGTCTTATGTACGGCAGATCAGAGCAAGACCTCGCCGTGGCTGGGGGGTTGTGACCATCGACGCAGTTCCCATGGTTGAGGGCTGCTTGGGGGCTTAGAGGAGTGACCTTTTACGCAGATCAAAGCGACACATCGTCGTCGCTGGTGGGCTGCAAGTTGTGAAATTGACGCCACGTTCGAGGGCTGCTGGGAGTTCCAGCGGAGTGACGTCTTACGCAGATCAGAACGGGCCCTCTCCGTCGCTAGGGGGCTGCGAACTTTGAGATTGTCCTCAGTTTTCAAGGCTGCTGGGTGGACCAGCTGGGTGACGTCTTACGCAGATCATAGTGAAACCTCGCCGTCGCTGGCGGGGTGCGCAACTCTCGCCACGTTCGACGGTGACTGGTGGTTCCAGCGGAGTTACGTTTTACGCGGATCAGAGCGGGACCTCGCCGTCGTTGGGAGGCTGAGAATTTTGAGGCTGCCGCCACTTTCGAGCCAAGGCCGAACAACGTCTGGAGTATCTGCGGTACCTGCCGTTCAGCGTGTGGGTGCGCATGAGCAAATACAAGACTGGTCCCTGCGGCAAAGAGTTCGTGGAGCTCGATGGCAGCATCGACGTTTTGGGCGCGGCGGCCTCGTCTTCATCCAGCCCCATACCTCAAGCCTTCTCGAGTTCCGCTGGCATAAAGTCACGCGCGCCAGCCTTGTCATCTCCCACGCCGAGGTCCACGGCTCGCCAAAACTGGGTCATGCACCACGGAGTCGTTGCCGACGCCGGTGCGAAGACGTGGAGGACTTAGGCGACCTCTGGCTGCGTTTCTACATGATGTTCGCCAATGCCACGAAGGTGGACAACATGCCGATGATACGCGACCCAGGGCTCGATTTCCTTGCCAGCGGGCCGCCCGCGCGGCGCGCCTGCGGGCGCTTTATGAGGGGAGCGGCAGGTGGTGGGCGAAACAGCAGAAAGTGGACCCACGCTTCCATTTTCCATCAACCATCGTCCCCTGGACATTTGCATGGGGCGCATTGCGAATAGAAACTGAATGACAATCCAAACGTGGCGACAGGGGACTTCCCAGAGGCCCAGACAAAACAAACCAACACCATAGCTTCGATCCCTCAACCTCGATCCTCCGCCGCCTCCCCCTCTCCCCCCCCGCCCTCCTCCTCCTCCTTCACCTCCTCCTCTTCCTCCTCCTCCTTCTTCCGATGGGGCCGAGTGTGTGGTCCAGCGTCGTCCTTGCCACCACTCAGGAACTTGGGTGGTCTTGGCCCGCCTACCGCACCTTCCTTACCCGCCCTGGTCGCCTGGACCTCCGTCGGATTGTCCCAATGGCCTTGGGGGTGCTCGTCTCGGCCCGTCTGGAAGCCCACGAAATTAATGCCTGGGCCTCCGCGCGCGATCTGAGTTTAGCGCGGCCTTTGGAGGGGCGCGTTCGGGCTGCCATCCGCCAGGGGAACAACACGCAGGGCCGCCACCAGGCCATCATCGCTTTCGTCTGCAAGACCTTCTGGGCCCAGGACAACGTCTGAAAAGCTGGATGCAGCGATTCGCGTGGGTGCCAGCCCTGCGGGGCGCCTGAGGGTACACGTCACCACCGCTTCTGAGCGTCACCACGCATGGCCGCCACCGGGCCATCATCGCTTTCGTCTGCAAGACTCTCTGGGCCCAGGACAACGTCTGAAAAGCTGGATGCAGCGATTCGCGTGAGTGCCAGCCCTGCGGGGCGCCTGAGGGTACTCCAGGTTTCGTAATAAAGGGAGGGGGGTCTCATTTCGGGGGGGGTCTCTTCCAGGCTATCTTGGAGGGCCTGGGGGGGTCTGGGGACGATGTTTGGGAGGGTTCTCCCACGAGGGGGGTCTAAAACTTTTCGTCTGGGAGGGTTGAGACCCCCTCCCTTTTATTACGAAATCTGGAGTACACGTCGCCACCGTTTCTGAATGCATCCGCGTCTTGGCGAGCCTCGGGCGGCAGCCGCCCCAGATGTGCCCGAGACTGCTCGGCGTGCGGCCGCCTCCTCCTCCTCCTCCTCCTCCTCCTCCTCCTCTGCCTCTGCCTCCAATCTCCTCCGATCTCCTCTCCCTCCTCCAATCTCCTCCTCCTCCTCCTCCTCCTCCTCCTCCTCCTCCTCCTCCTCCTCCTCCTCCTCTTTCTCCTCCTCCTCCTAATAACCTTTGGCGCAGCCCACCTCCCTCTTCTTCGCTCGAGGCCTGACGGCCCGCCCCGTCGACGACCCTTTTTCAACAGGCGCGGGGGGGCACCACGAGGGCCTGGGCCCTGACTTCGCGAATGACCCCATGGTCTCTGTTCGGGCACGGGTCCCCCAGGGTGCAGATCCTTCGGTTGGGGGTACGCTTTCTCGGGCGGGGACGGGCGGGTCGTAAAGGTGGGGGGAGGCACTGTGGTTGGATTGCGCGTGCTCGGTTCGGTCCTCAGGGCATGAAATCACGCGCGCCAGCCTGGTCATCTCCCACGCCGAGGTCCACGGCTCTGGCTTCTGGGTATGCTTACCCCTTGGCTTCTGGGTATGCTTACCCCGACTGTTCTGGTACGGGTCCCCCAAGGTGCAGATCCTTCGGTTGGGGGTACGCTTTCTTGGACGGGGACGGGCGGGTCGTAAAGGCGGGGGGAGGCACTGTGGTTGGATTGCGCGTGCTTGGTTCGGTCCTCCGGGCCGAACCGATGGCAGTGTTCCAGCTTCTGCGCCAGGCCTGTCCGCCCTTGCGCTCGTAGGAGTGGACAGCACTGTTGTGTATCGTGGATTTTTTGCGGAGGGAGGCCTGGCGCGTGATGCCCAGGCGCCCCCACGCCGACCCGTGGACAGATCTGGCTGCTCGTCCGTGGCTGTTTTTCTGCCCATGGAACCTTCGATGTTGCCAAGGTGGGCGCCCACTCGGGCCGTGACCCTGCGGGCCCGGTGGGCCACAAAAAGCTGGACGCGATCGGGTATGCCATGGCCGTCGCCCTGGCTAAAGCGGGGGCGGCCTTGCAGGACATCCCTGCGTGGCTCAAACGAGTCTGCCGCGAACGGTCGAACTATTTTGAGAATATGTGCAATTTTGTCGTCATCTTGATTTTGCATGCTGTCACGTTCGCTGACACCACATGCAATAATAACCAGGGGGGTGAAGCCCGCGCGCGTTGGAGGGCGGGGGTCGGGCCTCTTCCTGGGACCTCGCCTCACTCCCTCTGGGACCGCAGAGCCTGGAGGTGTCAGCTCGGCGGGCGGCAACCGGGCGTTGGCCCGCACACCGTGCAAGCTCCCTCCCGCACGTGATGCTCGCTCCCTGCCGCCCCAGAGGGCGCCGCACCAGCCGCCTCCCCGCCAGCATGTGCTGTCGTTTGCTGCTGATTATGTGTTATTGCGGACATTGCTGCGTTTTCTCCAGCGGTCGGGCTAAGAAGCTCTGCCCGAATGGCGACGGCGAGCTTGCGAACCCGCAGGCCGAGTCGCGGCGTGGGAACTCCTCAGGGGCAAACGTCCCTACACCAGCCCAAGGCTTTGGGATGAATGGCCCTGTGGTCCCAATTTTGCCAAGGGAGGCTCGCTCGGTGCTTGCCGTTTTGCAGGCGCGACAGCCTCCACAGGCAGACCTCGGTGAGCAGCGGCGCGCCACTGAGGAGATCGTGATCAATCGATCTCCTCCGCCTGCTTCTTCTCCTCCTCCTCCTCCTCCTCCTCCTCCTCCTCCTCCTCCTCCTCCTCCTCCTCCTCCTCCTCCTCCTCCTCCTCCTCCTCCTCCTCCTCCTCCTCCTCCCTCTCTCCCTCCCTCCCTCTCCCTCTTGCCCCCGCCCTTTCCACCCTCCCTCCTTCCCTCCGTCCTTCCCTCCTCTTCTTCTCCACCCGCCTCTCTCCCACTGTGCCCTCGTGCCCCCCCCCATTGTGCCCTCGTGCCCCCCCCCCCCGGGCCAGGAGGAGCAGGGCGAGGCGGCCGTGGAGGACCTGGCGGCCGCCTGGCTGCGCCACCTGCACGGCCTCGTGGACCTCGAGTTCCGGGAGGAGTACCGCGTGGCCGAGGACCGAAACCAATTTGGAGGCCTACAGTCGGGGCCCTGAAGAAGGAACCCTTTTGGTCGGGGAGGGGCCCCGCGTTCCTTAAGTGTTTCACAGCTTGCCTCAGGTTTTCTTTATGTTTTCGATAGGAAATCGAAGTTTAACTTATGCGAAAAAGGGGCCTCGTTCCTTATTATTTAGGGTTCCTTTGGTCAACGCCCCGACTGTAGAGGTAGCAGCGCCCTCGAGGCCGAAGCAGTGGCCCTCGACGAGGGCTTGCAAGCGCTCCTGTCCGTGTGCAGGTGGTGCATATCCTCCCTCCTGTCCTTCGCCCTCCCCTTGACGCTTTGGCACGACAGTTTCCGGAGTAGCATCGCATCGACGTTTCATCGCGTGCACCCCATGAGGCTTGGCACGCTGGCAAAGGAAAGAGGCCCAGAGGTGGGCACCAACACCCAGATTGGCGGCGTGCCTCCACCGAGGGAAGCTGATCCCAACCTCTCTAGGCCTCCCAGATGTGGTCCGAGTAGATGGGGTCAGAGGATGGCGCCGCATCGGTGATGCATCGCCGATGCGGTTCGGTGCGGAGCCTGATTTGCTTCACGTCGACGTCGCCGATGCATCGCCCACGTCGACGATGCATCGCCAGTGCATCGCCGATGCATCGGCGATGCGGCCCGATCCTCTGACCCCATCTACTCCGACCCCATTTAGGAGGTCTTTCATCTTGGTGATGGTGGTGATAATTTCGCTTCCTAGGCGGACGAGATATTACCACCAACACCAAAGTCTATGAGCATCCTCCCCCAGTGAACGCGACTCCCTGTTTTGGTGTCGGTGTCCACTTCCAAGCCGCCAAGAAAAGGGTCAAACGCGGCACCAGCATTCTGCTTGGAGCGGTCCCCAGCAAAGAGCGCGTGGTGGGACACCACGGAGCACTGGGGTCCGTAGGGCTTCCCTGAGATCCAGACGACTCCATTTTTTCGAGCCAGGCGTTTTCGCTCAATTGCCAGCCCTGGGACCCTCAACGATCGATCCGGCTCGAAAAGTGACGCAGAAAGAGGGGGTCGGGGGTCCAGTCGTGTTTTTCTGCGATGTGGCAATCTTTCTGCAACGTTGGAGCTCAGGGTTGGCGGCGGCGGAATGCAGCGGACATTCGTCGAAAACGCGAGGCGGGATAACAAGGGAACACGGGAATCCATTCTGCACGCACGACATGGGTACTGAAAGAATGGGTACAATGCCCAACAGCGGATCTTGTTCATTCTGAACAGGATTCGCTGTCCACGCCGCCGCGGCCTGTGTCCATTCGAGACAGGAGGCCGCCTGCCCAACAGCGGCCGCTGTTGGTTTGGGACAACATTCGTTGTTGGGCATATTACCCATTCTTTCCGTACCCATTTCGGGCGTCCAAATCCAAGGGTTTTGGCTTGGCGGCCGCGGCACGATGGGTGTGACAGGCGGCTCGGGCGGGTCAGCAACATACTTTCGGGGTTCCTCGCGGCTTCTTCGGGTCGGCGCTGGGCCCCCCGGGGCGGCGCCGGGGGCACCGCCCGGGGGTCCAGCGCCGAACGAAGAAAACCGTGCGGACCTCCGACGGTGTACGTCTGATGCCGATTCAGGAGCGGAAAAAAGGACGTACATGTACATGAATCCACGCTGGTTTCGAGAGTTCACATTGCGCAAATGTTCGTATAACGTGGCTGGTCTCACGGATCGAGGGGCCGTGTTCATGTACATAGCTGGGCGCGTACGTCCTCTGTGGGCTCCCTACCGATGTGTCACCTTCTTGGACATCCGACGGCGTGGCTGTAGAGGTCTTGACCTGCTCCCCAGGACCAGCTGTTCCTCCCGGGTCGTTTTTGAGCGCCCCTGGGCTCGGCGATGGCCCCCGGAGGCCGAAAATTGTCAGAAGCCTTCCGCCACGACTTGTTGACAGCGACAGGGTTCTGGTTGACCCACAAGGGGGTCCAGCTGTAAGGGGGGTGGTGCAGTAGGCTTTGGGCAATCGTATTGCACATGTATTGCGCCAGAGAATTTTATTGCATTGTATTACAATTAGCGCATTGCACGCGAAAACCCAGCAATACATCTGCGCCACGCCCCGAATGTATTGCAACACCACAAATCTACAGTGGGGGCCCTGAAGAAGGAACCCTTTTCGTTGGGGAGGGGCTCCGTGTTCCTTAAGTGTTTCGCAGCTTGCCTTAGGTTTTCCTTTGGTTTTCGATATGGGATCGAAGTTTAACTTATGGGAAAAAGGGGCCTCGTTCCTTGTTTAGGGATCCTTAGATCAGCGCCCCGACTGTATTGCACCAAATCTATTGCCACCCCCTTGTCGCTGGATCCCCTTTTGGGGTCCACCCGACGGGTGTCAGGATGTCAGGGTCGATTGTGCCTCGGTGCTCGTTTTTTTTGTTTCTCCGCAGGAGCGGCGCTCGTGGCCGCAGGAGGTGCTCGAGGAGCGGCGCCGGGAAGAGAAAGGGAACAAACACGCGAGACGTGCACGCGGTGCGAAGGTCACTTCGCGTGGCGCGATGTTCGCTGTTCTGGGGCCTCTGGGGAGGCTCCTCTTGGCCTCGGCCTGGGGTCCCCTCGAAAGTCGGGGCAAGACTCGCCTCGGGGCTGGCGTCCAGGACCTATAGGGGCCGAGGGGGGGCACCCGGGCCCGGGTCGCGAGACAGGTTGTCACAGACCTGAACAAGGCCGCGTGCCCCCAGCCACAGACAGAAGACAGCATTGCACACCTATAGCCAAAGAGAGTCCCAGAAAAGTGGGGAGGTAGGAGGAAGGAAAGAAAGGGGGGAAGGAAGAGGCACTGGAAGGACGGGAGGAGGTAGAGTGATAATGTTTTTCCTCAGTTCTGGACCGGTGGTAAAAGAGCAGTTCATGATCATTCGGAGAGTGGCCCTTCGCCGGAGTGGCCCATGGTGCGGGACGTCAGGGCCCCCCCAGCACTGGCTTGCACGCCTGGATGTGCCCCCCCCCGCCCCCGCCCTGGCCTCCTAAAGCCACGCCCCTAAGCTCATTCTTGCCTAGGGTCACTCTTGCACGTGGCCAGAGGATGAAAAGCTGGTCCCCAGGAAGGGGACGAGACCTCTGGACGTCCACATTGTGAACAGAATCTGCGTTGGCGGTCTGGGTTTTGGCGATTTTTCTGCTTCTCCCTCGGTTTGGGCATCCCGGGGCCGCCTTGTGTTGCCTCGGGGCAGTGACAAGACAATCTGCGACGACGCACCCCTTTTTGGCGCTGACCCCGCGAGCTTCGGGGGCCCACGCATGTCTCGTGGGTGCCTCTTCGAGCGCGTCCGTGGCCTCTTGTGGCCTGTTGGAGCCTTCCACGGGGGGGCTGTGCGCACTTCTTCTTAGGCATCTGGGAGCCTCGTGGGGGCCTCCAAGGCGGCCCTCGGGGGCTTCTCGGAGCCTCGTGGGAGCCTCTCGGGGGTGTCGTCGTCGGGGATGCACGGCGCTATGCAGACAAGGGCCTCGCCCTCGAGGGGTCGAGGGGCCGAGCTCCCACGCCTCGGCGGGAGGCTGGCGCACAGCTCGGTGGAGGCCAGCGGGGGCAGAGCGGGAGCGGCTCCGCCGTGGGAGGCTCGGCGGAGGCCAGGGACCTCCTCCTCCTCGTCCTCCTCCTCGTCCTCGTCCTCCTCCTCCTCCTCCTCCTCGTCCTCCTCCTCCTCCTCCCCCTTCCTTCTCATACTCCTCCTCCTCCTCCTCGTCCTCCTCCTCCTCCTTCTCCTCCTCCTCATACTCCTCCTCCTCCTCCCCCTTCCTCCTCCTCCTCCCCCTTCCCCCTCCTCCTCCTCCTCGTCCTCCTCCTCCTCTCCTCCTCCTCCTCCTCCTCCTCCTCCTCCTCCTCCTCCTCCTCCTCCTCCTCCTCCTCCTCCTCCCCCTTCCTCCTCCTTCTTCTCCTCGTCGTCCTCCTCCTCCCACTATGGAGCAATAGTGAAAGGAACCGAGAACCGGTAACCGATAACCGGGAACCGGGAACAGGTAACTGGGAAGCACGAGCCGGGACCCCGGAGCCGGGAACTGGGAACCGGGAGCCGGAACCGGGAGCCGGGAATTGGGAGCCTGGAGATGGGAACCGGGAGTTGGGCACGCAGGACTTGGGACACATGTTCGGGAATGGGGAATTGGGGACAGGGAGAACGAAGGTGAGTGACACGTACATATAATATATATATATATATATATATATATATATATATTTTATATATATATATATGTACAAGGTGCAAATATGTATACATGTATGGCTGTGTACAGGTGCATGGGGAGAGAGAGAGAGAGAGAGAGACAAAAACACACACTCGGACATATGTGTACATAGAGAGAGGCAGAGAGACAGAGAGTGCTATCTGAACCTGTCTTCGGCAACGTCAATACCTACCCACTATATATATATATACATATTAAATTTTATGTAGGTACATATGTAAGGGGGAGGACGGTACAGATAAAGGGAGAAGGAGAGGGAGAGAGAAATAAAGAGTTACGCAAGTACATGTTCATATGTACCGTCTCAGGCTCACCTCAGATGTATTTGTATTGGCAGCTAGTCATATCATATTCAATGTACTCAGATAACTTTATACGCAGTGTTGCTATACATGCATAAGCACTTGATTATATTCATATGCTTACACGAAAACGTACATATATGACATCGTGTAGATAGATACGCAGAGAGAGGAAGGCACCAATCAAGCGTAATTGCTGATATAGAATGAGTAATTGTACATGTGCGCATACAGAGAACCGAAAGATACCGACACATATAGTTGTCCACATATATAAATATATACATGTGCACAGAACCGATGCGAGTATGTACACCTATATTATATACATTTGTATGTACACATATACGTGTATGCATAACTGTACACGTGTACGTCTTCTCAGTGAAAAGGCACACACATAGGTTTAACTCGAAATGCACAGGTAAGACTATTTAAAAAGAGAGAGGGAGGAAGCGAAAGGGAGCAAGAGAGAGAGAGAGAGAGAGATAGAGAGTGAGGGTAATATAAGGGGGTGCGGCCCGTACGTTCACAGGTCTAGTATATAGGTGTGTTTTGTTCACGCGTATGTGGATAGTTTTATCTATACATATATGTATGATGTATGGGGGGAGGGAGAGAGAGAGATAGCGCGAGAGCGAGAGAGAGAGAGAAGAAAAGAGCGAGAGAGAGAGAGAGAGACACGTAAGGAACAACATCAACACACAATGATTGAGAGAGGGAGAGAGACGAGAGAGAAATGAGAGAGAGAGGTACAAGGTATAACCGTGCTATTCGGCACCTAGCCCACGAGCGTTCGGCACTTAGGGTACTACGCCCACATACACACCATTAGGTCAAAAGGAACCGAAGTGAGACGACTGAACATAATCTTCACCTCCTCCTTTTTACGGCTGCTCCTGATTGTCCTTCATCCTCCTTCTCACTTGCTCGTTTTCCTCACAAGTCGATGCGACAGCTCAGCGCGCGCCGAGCTTCCAAACTAAGTCCGCGTATTATATATATATATATATATTAGCTCCAGCGCGTGCGGCGCTCCGAGCTCTTGGGCCCCAGACCAGGTCCTCCTGCAGGTCACGCGACGACGGCGCCCCTTCTCGAAGGCCGACTCGACGCTAGCCCCGCCCAGGGGCAAGAGCGCTCCTGTCACGCGCAATCGCCACCCGTTTATTAGCGCCCATGCTATACTCCTGTCATGCGCGCCACCATCCTGAAGAGGGGCGGCTGCGGCTCTTCTGGAGGGAGAGGATGGCGGCTGCTGCGACCCCGCCCCACTCTCATCAACGAGTCGCTGGAGCTCCTCTTCGTCGTGGATGACGAGCTTGCTGGAGATGAGAGCCTTTGCAACCCTGCTCCGAGTTGTCGCATCGCCTTTCGCTTCGCGCTGCCATCCAGCTCCAAAATCAACTTGCCCTTGTACTCAGGGCCCAGCTTCCGCCAGGCACGTCCCGCGGCCCTCGAAGACATGCGCCGATGTGTACTCCAGTGCGTGAGCGCCCAGAGTTCTAGACACGCTTGATTTCCAAGCCACTCCTGCGTCTGGCTGTCGATGTCGCCCTCTGCCACCGCTTGGTCGAAGGCGCCTTCGTGTCCCAAGCGTCGCACCATCGCATCGTGCTTTGCCACGGTAGCCGAACTCGACGTGGGCCGAAACCGCACATGCCGCCCGGCCGCCCAGAGGTCCCACGGCCACGAGATGCAGGATGGCCAGAACTTTTCGAGGCGGCGCTCTGGCTGCCGCCGCCGTTTCTCCTCGACACGAGTGTCCCGAGGATTCGTCCGCATCTCTCCAGCACGGGACCCTCGAGGATTTGTCCTCACCTCTCCAGCACGGGACCCTCGAGGATTCGTCCTCACCTCTCCAGCACGGGTCCCTCGGGGATTCGTCTTCGCCTCTCCAGCACGAGAGCGTCGAGGATTCGTCCTCGCCTCTCCAGCACGAGAGCCTCGAGGCGTCCGAGGATTTGTCCTCGCCTCTCCATCACGAGAGCCTCGAGGCGTCCGAGGATTTGTCCTCGCCTCTCCAGCGCGGGGGCCTCGAGGATTTGTCTTCGATTCTCCTGCACGAGAACCCTTCGTCCGCGTCCCAAGATTGATGCCTTGGTTTCTGGCCATCGCGGCCGACGGGCGGGCGGGCTCGCTCTGAGCCGAAAAAGCTCTGGTCGGAGTTCGTTGTCCGTCTCCGTCGTGCGGGCGGTGGCACTGGGGCCATCGGTCTGGTGGAGCTCCGCCTCAGAACGCGTGAGGGGCGTGCCGAATTTATTGGGCGTGCGTGACGTTTGCTGGCGGTGGGGCCTTCGGTGATCCCTGTGGCCACGAAGCGTGTGAGGGGTGTGCCGACTTGGGCGTGCGTGACGCATGCGAGCGGTGGCACGGGGGCCTTCGGTGGAGCTCCCTATAATGGGGCTAGATCCTTAGGAATCCGTGCACAGAACTCAAAAACTTGGTCCGCTCGTTCTGCGCCTCTCCGTCGTGTTCAGGTCCTCCCTCATGGATTCTTAAAACTTATAGATTCGCCAGAAGTTTGGCCTGGGTCTGGGGCGAGGAGGAATCCACGAGATTCCCCAACCGGCAAGGCTGGACGGGCCGGTCGAATTTTTCCCCACCTCCTAAGTGGGGTTCTTGTTTTCTCTGCACGCCCTCCGCGCAGGATCTCTCCTCCTCCTCCTCCTCCTCCTCCCTCTCCTCCTCCTTGCTTCCTCCTCCTCATCATCATATCCTCCTCACCCCCTCTGTCTCACTCTCCCTCTCACCGTCATCATTATCGTCATCATCATAACCACCATCATCATCATCATCATCATCATCATCATCATCATCGTCATCGTCATCACCATCATCATCATCATCGCGCTCATCATCACTCACCATCATCCCTCACCCACCTACCCACCCACCCACTCACTCACTCACTCACTCACTCACTCATCAACGTCATTACTTTATGTCACCAGAGGAAGTCTCAGGCGGGAGCCCCCTCCCTACGTGTCCCGCATTTCATGTTGGTCATCCGAGCGGGTCATCGGCAACCTGTAACTGTCGTTTTTTTAAGCTCAGGCCTGAATTTGGAGGAACTATCAAGCGGGAGCCTCGTCTGTGAGTGAGTTGTGAGGAAGTCGCAGGCGGGAACCCCCTCCCCATGGGTCCCGCACTTCATGTTCGTAATCCGAGCGGGTCATCGGCAACATGTAACTGGCGCCATGTTTGTGCTCCTCCGGCTTGACTTTGGAGGAAGTATCAAGCGGGAGCTTGGTCTGTGAGTGAACTGTAAGGAAGCATGGGGAGCCCCCTCCCCATGGGTCCCGCATTTCATGTTGGTAATCCGAGCGGGTCATCGGCAACCTGTAACTGTCGTCACATTTGGGCTCCTCAGGTTTGAATTTGTGAGGAAGTATCAAGCGGGAGCTTCGTCCGTGAGTGAATTGTAAGGAAGGCTCAGGCGGGAGCCCCCTCTCCATGGGTCCCGCATTTCATGTTGGTAATCCGAGCGGGTCATTGGCAACATGTAACTGTCGCCATTTTTGGGCTCCTCAGGCCTGAACTTGGAGGAAGTATCAAGCGGGAGCTTCGTCTGTGAGTGAATTGTGAGGAAGGCTCCGACGGCAACCCCTTCCGATGGGTCCCGCATTTCACGTTGGTAATCCGAGCGGGTCATCGGAAACCTGTAACTGTCGTCATTTTTGGGCTCCCCAGGTTTGAAATTGGAGGACGTATCAAGCGGGAGCCTCGTTTGTGAATGACTTGTGGGGAAGTCTGAGGCGGGAACCCCTTCCCTATGGGTCCCGCACTTCATGTTGGTAATCCGAGCGGGTAATCCGCCGAGGAAAATAGATGTCCTTGCCCCGACTAGGGGGAAGGGGAGGAGCGCGCGGAGAAGAAGCAAGGGAAGGACGAGGACGGGGAAGGGGTAGGGAGGGGGTGATGATGAGGAGGAAGTGGAGAAGGAGGAGGAGGAGGAGAAATAGAAGGAGGGGGAGTAGGTGAGGGCAGAACGGTCGGCGAGAGGAGAGTGCCCGTCAGGGCGAGGAGGAAAAAGGTAAGGGCAAGCTAAACAGATTCTCATGCGGGGTCTTTCCGCCGGAGTAATGTTTAAGGCGTTGCAGATCTCAAAGCATCGCTAAGAAGACAATGAAACTCCAATGGGGGTCCTACTGAGGATTCATATGAGCCCAAGGGATTCCGCACTCCGACTCGGTTCTGCGAAACATCGCAACTTTTTAGGCTTTGTCGACAAAGCGGCGATTATGAAGCATTCCACGATGCGTTGCACTGACTCCGCCAGCCCGGCTTGCTTGGGCGTCTGAATCCAGAGCGGAACACGCGCACTCAGCCCGCGAGCATTCGGCAGTTAGGAAACTATGCCAAATATCTACACACCATTAGGTCAAAAAGGAGTCGAAGTGAGGCGATTGAACATCATCATCACATCCTGAAGCCCTCTCCTGCCACCTCCCTTTAGGCCTGCTCCTGACTCTTGGCCTCCCCTCCTCTTCCTTCTCTCCGACTCCTACATGACATGTCTCTTCTACCTTGTTCTTTCCAATTCGATGCTGCGGCGCCGAGCTTCCAAAGTAAGTCGCTTGTATCTTAGCTTTAGCGCATGCAGCGCCTGAACTCTCATACATGTAGCCCAAGACCACTCAGAACTCAGTCTTCGTCCATCGCGCGACGGCGCCCCTTCTCGAAGGCCGACTCGACGCTAGCCGCACCCAGGGGCAGCGAGGCT
>CAUYUJ010017635.1:70000-182500 GCA_963575745.1 Prorocentrum cordatum | reverse complement strand
AGCGGCCACGGTGGTCCCCCCTCCCCTTTTTGAGGAGGGGCGCAGCCAGGCTGGTGCCCCGCGTGGGTGCCACTGATGATGCCGCGCACGGCTGACTCGTTCGGAGGGGAGTTTTACCTCGGCGAGTTTTCAGTTGTTACCTGTTCCGCTGTCGCGTTTCGGCCGCGCGCGCAGTGGGCGCGACAAAAAATAATCAGGCAGTGTCCCGGCCCGACCCCCAACCCCCAACCCAGAAGTAAAAAGACATTTGGGCGACGCCAGAAAACGGGGTCGTCGGCGCCGACATTCGCGCGTAAGCTGCCCGCGTAAGTTCGCGCGCAAGCGCCCTCGCTTCAAGCGTGGCACACCGCGCGGGCGGCCTAAGCAAGCCACCGCGTAAGGTCGCTACGCCATCTCGCGCAAGACCGTTTTGGATCGTTGCTCGCCTGGAGGACAATAGCTTACGGTTCTGGTTCAGCCGAGCCATGTTGGCAGCTATGACAGGCTGGTGCCGGCCATACCGAGGAGCGCCAGCCTGGCCTCAGCTTCCCTGCGCTTTTCTTCTGCCGACACTATGTCGTGACCCGCTCGTAAAGCCAGCCTTCATCTTCGCCCCCATACCTCCGTCGCTTCGGCGGGCTGGGCGTTGTTTTTCACGCGAAAACAGTGGGCGAACATCGTGCCTTCAGGTGAGGGTTCGCATTTTCGCGCCCCCCCTCTTCCCCCGCACCTTCCCTCGGCCAAGGGATCCCAGTTGCGCCCCCTTGGGAACAGCGGTGGCCCTCAGGTGAGGGCCCCTGTGAGGCATGTGAAGCGAGGGCCTTCTGGTGAAGCTCCCCAGTCCGTGCCTTTCTCCGACCCTTTGTATCCTTCCTCATGCGAGGGGGGTCTTCAGGTGAGCACGCGGATCCTCCGGTGCGGGTCCCTGCGGAGCTGGCGCAACAGGCGGAAGCGTGGGCGCAGCAAAGTGAAACCACCGAAGATAGGCAGTTACAGTTCTCTATTGCGCCCCCCCGTACGTTGATAGCCACAGATTGCGTCAACCAAGCAAACGACGATATATCAGGCTTTGGTTGCGCTTCATCCGGATCCGGGCGCGCGCTTCGCGCCCACATTTTGTTAGTGAACCCTCAGGTGTGCTCGCGGTGCGCCACGGTCCAGCCGCACCACACCAGCACATCCTCCAGTCTCTCCCCCCGTCTGCTTTCTCCTGCACCCCATCATCGTTCGATCCGCAGTCCCTGAAAGATACAGCAGCGCTTCGAGCGGGACAGGTGAGGGAGGAAGGGCAAGCTGTAAAAGAACCGGGTGGGTGCGTGCCCGAACTGCCGAAAGGGTGTGATGACAACTACGTGCGTGTCCGAAGTGCCGAAGGGGTGTGATGACAGCCATGGTGCCGCCGAGTTCCCGCGGCCTCGCACGCTGCCAAGGTGCACTTCCGCACCGGAGCTGCAGAGCCCGGGCCACGGCACCCGGGCCCGCTTGGTTCGCCTGGCCCCGCCGCGCGCGGCCTGGACCACGGTGGCCCCCGGGCCATGTGCTACACCGGATCACCGTGCCCTCCAGGGTGCTGGCTCCAGGAAGCTGGGCCCACTGGTGTGGCCAAGGCGCCCCATGACCATGTTGCTTCGGGTCCTCGAGCCTCCTCTCCTCTTCCTCCTCGTCCTCCGCCTCCTCCTTGTCACCTCCTCTCCTCTCCCTTCTTCTCCTTTCCTCTCCTCTCCTCCTCTCCTCTCCTCTCCTCTCCTCTCCTCTCCTATCCTATCCTTCTCTGCCTCCTCCTCGTCATCCTCTCCCTCCCTCTCCTCCTTCTTCCGATCCCCCCCCGCTCTCCTTATTTCTTCTCCTCCTCCAGCCCCTCGGAAAGGTCAGCGCCCCGCGTGACCTGCAAGTTTTACAGGCACCCGACGTCGTTCTTTTGTTTAGCAGCCCGGGCCCCCTGAGCTCCGCCCACCTTCTCGCGCCGTGATCAAAAGCCACAACGGGTGTTGTTGTTGTTGTTGGTGGTGTTGTTGTTGTTGAACATTATTACTTCTAAAGAATAATTATTGTTGGGACCCCTGGTGCACGGCCCCCTCGCCGCGCCTAGGCCGCAGCCATGTTTTCATCATTTTCGTGAGGAAGTCTCCGGCAAAACGGGTTGGTCCGGATCCGGTTGTTTTGTTACGGGCGGTTTTCCCTTGCAAAAAATAAGGCAAAGTGGACATTTCTTGTTCTAACATAACCAAACTTCAAGAATCCCTTGCAAAAAATAAGGTAAAGTGGACATTCGCGCGCGCAAGACGAAATCCTTCCAAAACCTTAGTGTTCGTAGCGATTTTAACATAAAAACATCAAAAAACCAATGGTTTTTCAAAAAAAAAATGTCAAAATTTCATCCCGCGCGCTCTTGCGGATTCGTAGGAAACCCAACACTTTTTAAACATTTCTGTCAAACGGGCTTTTGCGAGCAACTTTTTCGAACTTCTGCAACAACGGTTGCGCACCTGCCAGGGCCATCATCCCTGTCAAATAATACCATGCGGGACACATTCGTTTTTTCTTCGCGCGCGCACGCCGTCGTCGTCGGCCGCGGGGCCCTGAATAGTAGCCACGGTCGTCCGCATGCCACGAAGTGAAGTGTCCGAACGTCATAGGGCGGGAAGCTGGGTGTGGGTGGTGGCGAAGAGTCGTTTGGAAATTTGGTAGAGCTTGAACCGGCCCCCCCACAAAGTGGGGGTATTGCCCGCCTCCTATGAAAACCCTGGCACTGGTGAGAACGGAGTGTCCCCACGTGCTAGTAATTGTTGTTGTTGTTGTTGAATATTATTACTTCTAAAGAAATATTATTGTTGAGACCCCTGGTGCGCGACCCCCCTCCAAAACCTAGGCCGCAGCCTCATTTCCTTCATTTTCTAGCGAAAGCTTCAGAAAAGTGGATTGTCACCGGATCCGGTTGTTTTGTTGTAATCCGTTTTCCCTTGCAAAAAACACTATAAAATGAAAATTCTTGTTCTTACTTGATCAAATTGCAAGAATCCCTTGCAAAAAATAAGGTAAAGTGGACATTCGTGCGCGCAAGACGAAATCCTTCCAAAACCTTAGGTTTCGTAACGATTTTAACATAAAAACATCAAAAACCCAATGGTTTTTTAAGAAAAAATTGTCAAAATGTCCTTCCGCGCGCGCTGTCCGAATCCCACAAAACCAATGGTTTTTCAACATTTATGTTACATGAGCTCGCGCGAGCTACTTTTTCTTGTTCTAACATAATCAAATTTCAATAATCCCTTGCAAAAAATAAGGTAAAGTGGACATTCGCGCGCGCAAGACGAAATCCTTCCAGAACCTTAGGTTTCGTAACGATTTCAACATAAAAACATCAAAAACCCAATGGTTTTTCAAAAAAAAAATGTCCAAATTTCATCCCGCGCGCGCTGTCCGACTCCCACAAAACCAATGGTTTTTCAACATTTATGTTACATGAGCTCGCGCGAGCTACTTTTTCTTGTTCTAACATAATCAAATTTCAATACTCCCTTGCAAAAAAAAGTAAAGTGGACATTCGCGCGCGCAAGACCAACAAAAAACACGACGATCTCAGGAACTTGCCCCAAAAATGTGACCAACTCCGCTCTCTCTGTCTCTCTCTCTGTCTGCTCTCTGTCTCTCTCTCTGTCTGTCTGTGTCATGTATTGTATGTCACAATTGCAGGATGCTGGGCACACGCGCGCCCCGAATAAGTGACCAAGTTCTGTGGGTGTGTACCCCACGCCAGTGTAGTAGCCACGGTCGTCCGCACGCCACGAAGTGAAGTGTCCCAACGTCATAGGGCGGGAAGCTGGGTTTGGGTGGTCGCGAAGAGTCGTTTGGATATTTGGTAGAGCTTGAACTGCCCCCCCACGAAGTGGGGGTATTGTCTCGCGTCGCATGAAAACCCTGGCACTGGTGAGAACACTGAGCGTTCGGGTAAAATGATTGTTGTTGTTGTTGTTGTTGAAGATTCATCTTTAGAGAATGATTATTACTCATCTCCGGAAAGTTGCCTGGGCGCTCTCGCCTCGACGCCGGCTTCATTTTCTGTGAAAACGATGCTCCCGCTCGAGCGGGGGCGTGATTGTGTATGTGTGCTTTTTTGGGCCCGGTTACGACGACAACGGCTCCCGCTCGATACTTCCTCGAAATTTACTTCGACGGGCCCTGGCCAGAGAGGCCTCGAAGCTCAGGAACGGCGCTCTGGCTCGAGACATCCTCGCAATTCACACAAGCTCGTGGAATTCCAGCGACGGCGACAGCGGCTCCCGCTCGACACTTCCTTGCGATTTATTCTGAGCCGCTCTGGCCAGAGAGGCCTCGAAGCCCAGGAACGGCGCTCTGGCTCGAGACACCCTCGCAATTCATGCAAGTTCGTGGAATTCTAGCGACGGCGACAGCGGCTCCCGCTCGACACTTCCTTGCGATTTATTCCGAGACGCTCTGGCCAGAGAGGCCTCGAAGCTCAGGAACTGCGCTCTGGCTCGAGACATCCTCACAATTCACGCACGTTCGTGGACGCCCCGCTACGATGACAGCAGCTCTCGCCCGATAATTCTGCGCGATTTACTTCGAGAGGCCATGGCCAGAGAAGCTTCGAAACTCAGGAACTGTGGTCTGGCTCGAATCCTCTTCGCAATTCGTTCAAGTTGGGGAGGGGGGTGGGCAGCTACGACGACAACGGCTCCCGCTCGATACCTCCTCAATTTACTCCGAGACGCCTTGGCCCGCGGGCGCGTCAGCACGTTTGGCGGCCGTGGCAATGTGGTGCGCATATAGAGAGTACCGAATCCTTCCCCAAGGAGCTGGTATGAAACGAATCCCCCCCAAAGGGGGTTGGTCCAAGGACTTCGCTGGCGGGTGCGAGGGAGAGGGGAAAACACATGAAGGCCACAGTTGCTTGTTACATCCGATGTTCGCAAGATGGTTGTTGTTGTTGTTGATATTGTTCCCGTGGCCCTCGCCGATCTCCGCCGGACCGTCAAAAACAATTCGGAATGACAACCTGGTCCCTGGGAAGGGGTCGGAACCTCTGGGAGTCCACACTGAAAAATAGTCACGACGTTGGAGCTTTCAGTCCCCATCGAAGGCGAGTCATCCCGGAACGATGTTTGACAGCTCTGGTGTCCGATGAGGGCCCCCAGTGGTTGAAAGTTGCCAGTGCGAGGGCACTTGGGTCAAAGGGGCAAAGGTCGATGCCTGGACCCATCCTAGCATGCGGGTGCGTTCTGGCCAGAATTTCGACGTGAGTCTAGCCGAGGCCGCGTGCGTATTTCCCTGAGGCAGGAAAGCCTAGGATGAGCGTGCAGTGGAGGCCCATGCCAAGAAACACCCTGCTGGCCTCAAGGGTGCCCTCGGTTCCTTGGGTTTCGATGGCATTGCCATGGAAAGCGCGACGCTCCCACACCAAAAGTCAATGGACGCTCTGGGGTCTCAGGGTTGGGCCTCTTGTTGAAGGTTTCTTGTGGTCGGGCCCCTACTTTAGGTCGTTTCCGCTTCCCCGAGCTCTCTCGGAGCATTTTGGAGCGCTCTGGGTCACGCCCGCGGCGCCCGACTGTCGAGAGGAAGCAAGAGTGCGAGTGACGCGCAGCCGCTTGGAGCCCGCCAGCGCGTCACTCCTTCGTTTTCGTCTGAAGGCATGGCGATTCGTCCACGACGGCACGCGGACGGCTCCCCGGCGGCGGCGCGTCACTGGTGCTGCTTCCTGCTCCCGCAGACACAGCGTCCAGACCTAGGTGTATCGTTACTCTGCTTTCGCTCAGCATAGAAAGCATCAGCACATGCCAAACTTCTGTCACCTGCGAGCCTCGGACTTCGGCAATTCCTCCCCCACCGGGTAAGAAGAGGTACAGTCGGCGCCCTGAAGAAGGAACCCTGTTCGTTGGGGAGGGGCTCGGTGTTCCTTGATCGTTTTACAGCTTGCCTTAGGTTGTCCGTAGGTTTCCGATATGACATCGAAGTTTAACTTATGGAAAATAGGGGCTAGGGGCCTCGTTCCTTATTTATCGTTCCTTAGGTCAACGCCCCGACGGTACTCCTTCTCACTCTCCTCCTCCTCCGCCTGCTCTCCCTCCTCGGGTGATGGGCCCAAGCTCGGCCCTTCCTCCCCGGGTAAGAAAGGGTCGACCCTCGGCCCGCGCAGCCTGCAGCCTCCTCGCGAGGAGGAGGGCCTGGCCATCTTCGGCCTGACCTGCGAGATCCGGGAGCCCATGTTCGGGCGCGTGTCCGTGCGCTTCGCAGTGGCGCGCGGGGGCCACCTGCCGCACCACCGGTTCGGGAGGGGCGACCCCGTGTGGGTCAGCGAGTGCCGCGGAGGCCGCTCCAGATGAGGAGGCGGAGGGGGAGGAGGGGGGGGAGGGGCGGGAGGAGGAGGAGGAGGAGCAGAAGAAGGAGCAGAAGGAGGAGCAGAAGGAGGAGGAGGAGGAGGAGGAGGAAGAACGAGAGGAACAGGAGGAAACGCAGGAGCAGGAGATGGAGGGGGGGAGGGGGAGCCTAAGCTCCCCAGATAGTCTGGAAGATGGCTGGAGAGCGCAGCGAGATGGCCTCCCAGACAGCCACAAAGGCCGTCAAGACTGTCCAAGAGGCCGCCGGAAAGGCCCCCCAAGGGCAAACATCAAGTTTCTCCGATGGAAGAACGCATATTTGCGGTATTTCTATCGAGTCCTAACAGCGGACACGACTGCCCCACAGGCTCCCCAAATCAGCCTCAGACGGCGTCAAGAGAGCTTCGAGCAGCACAAAAGAGTTCCAAGACGGCTTCAAGAGAGTCCCCCGGGGGCCCGAGGGGGCCACCAGAGGATCCTTACATGGTCGATTGGGGGCCCCAAGACGGGCTCAGCTCCCCATGACGTGCCAAGAGATGGCCGAAATGGGCTCGCAGACGAGCCAAACAGATACAAAACGGACTCTTTCAAGACGGTCCAAGAGGCTGCCGAGAAGGCCCCCCAAGGGCAAAAATCAAGCATCTCCGATGGAACAACGCATTTGTTTGGGATATTCGTTAGTTAGTCCTAACAGCGGCCACGACGGCCCCAAAGGTTTTCGAAATCGGCCCCAGACGGCCCAAGAAGCCCCCAAGAGGGCACCAAGACGGCGTCAAGAGAGCTTCGAGCAGCACAAGAGAGCTCCAAGAATGAGGAGGGAGAGGGGAGGAGGAGGAGGAGGAGGAGGAGGAGGAGGAGGAGGAGGAAACGGCGATGCGCCTCCTGACATCAAGCAGGGGTGGTGCGGAGAGAGCGGAGGAGGAGGAGGACGAGGAGGAGGAGGAGGAGAAGCTGGAGGAGAGGGAGCAAAAGACCACGCAGGTTATTCTGACATGGAGTTGCTGGCGCCCCCGAACGCGCTGGTGTTCTCTGCATCAGAACTGGGCGCAGAAATCTTTTTAGTGAAGTGCCCCCCTCTTCTGGCGAAGACGCTGAAATGCGGGCCACTTTGGGTTCAGGATGGGCTCTGATTTTCGGACCAGTCTTTAGGTCTATGTCGGAGAACCTGTTCGCTGCCGAGGCTCGCCTTGGCCAGAAAAAAACAATTCGTTCCCTATTCAGCGTTCCTTCTGGTAGCACCATGATTGTACCTCCCCCCCATCCTTCCGCTCTGGGGAGGAGGCGGCAGGGGGAAGACGGAGGAGCACGATTCGCTACGCCGATTTCGGGGCCCTGTCAGAAAGCGCCATTGTTGTGTTGATGCAGAGTCCTCCAGAAGGGGAGGGCGTCTTTCGGCTGGACCTGGGGATCAACAAGGTTGCCTACGACCGGACGATGAAATCACTGGATTGCCTAGTGGACTCGACGCTGGACCCAGCTTTTCTCAGCGTGCTGCTGGAAAAGGAGGTCAAGCACAACAACAGGATCGACCCGTTACCTTTGGAGTTGTCCGCTTCGGGATTGAACGACGCTCAGGTGGCCGCAGCGCGGTCCATTGAGGAGGCGCGAGTGAGTCTGATCCAAGGACCTCCGGGGTGCGGAAAGACGCGACTGGCCAGCGCGCTGCTGAAGGTGGGAAGGCTTGGGGTTTTCGCGGAAAGACAGCCCCCGGAGGTAGTCCAGGCTGGCCCCGAAGACCCCAGGGCAGGCTGGGATGTCCTCAGCACCCTGACCTTGGGGCGGAGAGCGCCCCGGGGAAGTGCCGCGGGAGGCCGCGCGGGCGTGTGGAGCCCCCCCTGGGTTGCCCCACTGAAGTCTGTTGAGGCCGAAGGGGGCTGTGGCCCCAGAAGGCGTGGGGTTCGAAGGAGGCCGATGCTTCCCCTCACGCCATGTCTCGCTCATCCGCGGACGACTTGTGTACACCGTACCGCGCCAGCATCTCCCGAGGCGTCGTCGATCCTCGGCCCAGGAATCGTACGGTGCATATATGTGTTCGGCCCCCGAGACCAAAGAGCCATGCACCGTGCCGTGTGGGAGCGGTGCCGGAAGGGAGTTCAAGCATGGCTCGTACGGAGCACGGGCCAGCTTCTCCCGGCTCATCGCTGATGGGTGATAACCTTAAGTCTGGCCTGTCCCTCTACAGGGGGAAAATTCAAAAATAGTCAACAAAATAGTACGGGGACTATTTTTTCAGTATTTTTGATCATTTTGTAGCACTTTTTAAGGGTATGCTTCATTTTTCGTCGAAAATCCTGGAGGACACGCCCGACTTACTGATATCCACAGGCCGCGCTGTAGCTGGTCGTCGCTGGCGAGGCCGCGGCGCGGCAAGGCCTCGCGTGTGAGCTGCCCACGCCGAGGCCTCCGGGTCATCGGTTGGCCTCGGCGCGTGCAGCTCGGGATCGGCGGCGAGCGAGGGGGGACAGTGAGAAGGAAGTGACGGGCCTGTTCTCCACCACCACCACCATAAGTTGGAGGGAGAAGTCCTCCTTCCCCCTCCAACTTATGGTGGTGGTGGTGGAAAACAGGCCCAGCATTCTCAGCAGGTGACCGGACTTCTCTCCGAAGCCCTCCTCGCGCCTCCTGATCAATTGTTCTGTCTTCGGGGAAGGCCTATCGAACACTTCTCGGAAGGCCGGGGGGCCTCCGAACCCTCTGAGAAGGCCTTCTCCTTCTCACCTCCCCTCCTTCGCTCGCCACCAGCGGGGGGCCTGCTGGGGCCCGTCTGGACTGCCTCAGGGGGGCGGGGCCGTCTGTGTGCGCAGCCTACCGTGTCCCTCCGGCCGAAGGCGGCCTACCGCGGCAAGCCGCTCCTGGCGGCCGCGGACTCCCACGTCGCCGTGGACCGGCTCATGGCAGCGCTCCTGTCCGCCGGCGTGGCGGCAGTGCGGTTCTCGGCCACGCGCAAAAGGGGGTATGGGGAGGGGGGGAGGCTTCTTAGAAGCACGCCTGCTTCTTCGAAGGCGCGGGCCTTCTCTATACGCGTAAGGCCGGCGCCTTCTAAGAAGAAGCAGCCCGCTTCTAAGAGGCCTCCCCCGCTGCCCCCCCCCCCCTCTGCGCGCCGCCAAGGTTCTCGGACTCTGACATGGCACGTCGGAAGGTTTCTGTTCACATTCGGCCTCTTGGGGGCCCTCACTGAGCCCCAGGACCGTACAAATCAGCTCGGGCAGAAGAGCTGATCTTTGGGGAGGGGGTCCAGACGTCTGAGGTGCCATCTTGAGATATGTTGGCGACGTCGGATGTCTGCAGAGACTGTAAAGGACCGCGCGGTTTTCTTGGATCGGCGCTGGACCCTTCTGGTGGCACTTCAGGCGCCACGGCGCCGCCCCTCGCGCGCTCTGCGCGCCAGGGAATAGTGCCCAGCGCCGATCAAAAACATTCGCGCGGACCCCCGAAAGTTTGTGAGTGGTGCGTATTTTCGTGTTTCCAGGTTCGGGGACTCCGCGCGGATCACGCAGCGCGACCTCGTCCCCTACTCGGTGGGTCGGGGAGCGCCAGACGGGGGTTGCTGAAGCGACCTCGACATGCGAGGCTCGAGGCAGTTGGCCCATCCTCTTCCTCCTCCTTTTTCACTCGTCCTCGTCCTCCTCCTCCTCCTCCTCCTCCTCCTCCTCCTCCTCCTCCTCCTCCTCCTCCAGCCCCCCCGTGCCCAGGAGTTCCTGCGAGACGGGCGGGCGTACCAGCGGCCGTGGCACGCTTCCGTTACCGCATGTGTCCCTCTCCCCGCAACATTTTTCAGTCACTACTACGTCTTCTCATGCTGTTGATTTTTGTTCGCTGCGCTTGTTCGAAGGATGTTCAACTAAATCCACTGGAATGGGCAGCACGCGGCGTCGGTCGAGAGATTGCAGGACATCTCGGAAGAGTTGGCTCAGACACACATCATTGGGATTTCGTATTCAGGGGATCGCGCAGCTGCCGACTGGGTCCCCACGTGCACGCTAGTTCGGTACCACTTCTCGATTCGCTGCAGTTTCCGCCCGAGTCGCTTCGTGAACGAGACTTGCGGGATCGTGCTACTGCTGCGCATTTGGACATTCAAGGAGAGGGGCGTCTATGATGTCCCTGCGGTGCCCATTCAGCTGCAAGGGCGCGATGCCTTATTCCGCTTGAGGTCGGGGCGCTTCGACCTGCGGCTACCTGTCATGTACTTTCCCCCTCGGCCCAGCGGTCGCCGTGAAGATCGGGAGACGGTGGGGCCCGACCAGACAGGGCAAGCCCACTACCAGGCCACGGAAGACGCCGTGTGCCAGCGGGTCGAGCAGGTGGCCACCTGGTGCCACGAGAGGTCGACCACGATCGCAGGGTTCGATATCAACGACTCCTTCGGCTTGCGTCGACGTCGAGGCGGCGCTCAGGAGCAGGCGCAGTCACCGGCAGCTGGCGCGCGCGCTACTGGGGAACAGCATTACGCCGCGGATCAGCTTCTGGAGATCTTCGAGAAGCATTCCACTACGGTCACCTGTACATGGTTCCGACACGGGGGCACGTTCTACAACCGCGCGGGCTCGAGCCACAACGACTATATCGCCGCGTTCGCCGAGGCTTTGGGTCTCGCGGTGCATTGCTGCGCCACGCCGCGCTCCAACCTGCGACTGAAGCTCAACAGGAGCAGCGGCGGCCAGGACCACCTGCTATTGTTATTCAAGCTAGACTACACACTCGACCTCAGCAGCCCTCGAGCGGTCGCGCCGAAGTGGGACTTCGACAGGCTCGCGCAGGCGTTGCGCAAGGGGTGGGCGTGGCCGCCTTTATGGAGGACGCGGAGACGCAGCTCAGGGCCATGCCAGGCTTCCACGACCTCCTCCTGCGAGAGGCGGCCCCCGACGGGGCTTGGGAGAAGTGGATCGCGACGGTTTTTGGTGGCGGAGCGGCACTTCACCAGAGGCCTACAGCACGACTCTCGCCCTTGAGAGTATGCGCGGGCTCCTGGCCGGCTTCTGCGCGACAGACGCGACGAGCGGGAACGAGGAGGGGGCGGCTTGGCCACCAGATTCTGCTCACCAGGTGCACCACGCGCATCCGACGTTGTCGGCGGCAGTATGAGATGACCTCGGGTGTTGGGCGAGATCGCCGAGGCCTGGAAGGGCCAACGCTGCGCCGACGTCTGGAGGCCGGCCCATCAGCCAGCAGGGAAGTGCAGCGGACCGAGGAAACGGCGCACCAACGCGGCCTCCACCTTCGCCCCGCGCATGGAGGAGGCGCGCGCCTTTCTCCGTGGACCTGGCCATGCTGGCGGCTTCGAGGCGGCGCCCGTGGACTTACGCCGCGCGCCGGCAACGGCCGCTGGAGGGCTCACCGCCGCCGCCGTCGTTCGGCAGCGACAATAGGATGTTTGGTAAAACTGATGGATCCCCCCGCTTCCAGAACTGGCGCGGGCTTCCACTTGCGGTTCCCTTGCTCCTGCCCTTGCCTCTTTGCTTGCCCTTTCTCTCTCCCTCTCTCTTCACCGCCGCTTGGCGGCTCAAGCCTTTTCAAGGCCAAGCTGGGCGGCGGAGCTTGGGCGGCGGAGCTTGCGGCAAAGACGCCCGGGCGCAAGGCGGCGCCGCTGCGCTCGGCGCCGGCAGAGGTCCCCACGGCGACCCCGGGCCCGAGTCGTCGCCCCGATGGCTCGAGCCGCAAACCGAGGCGCCGGCGCGGCGACAACGACGACGAGGGGGGGTCTATGACGCCCCTACCCCCCGGCCTCGGTTTGTCCCTCGCGCGCGACTGGCAGGCTATCAAAGCGGGCGCGGGGCGCAGGTGTACGGGCCCGCCGGCAACGAGTTCAGCCTTGAAGCATTGAGCAAGGTGTTCCGGCATATTCGAAGGGTTCAATGGACCCCCATCGCGCGGCATCGTTCTCGGGCAACGGGCTGGGACAAGCAGAATAGCAAGGGGGGCTTCGCGGCCCGACGTTGCCTTCATGGATTGCGCCGCGCGGGTGTGCTGCGGTTTACGGCGCAACTGCGACGTTGACCACCCGGCGCGGCGCCCCCCCGCGACCGCGGCTACTTGCACGGTCGCAGCCGCGAGGGCGCCACGATTTGCCGGGAGGCGTTGCTTTGGAGGCGTCGCCGGGCAGGGCCCCCCTCGGCGACGTCGAAGGAGGACGTGGCAATTGCGTTCGGCTGCTCTACTTTCAGCTCGCCGCGCGAGACCGTGACAGGGTCGATCAAGGATGCGGATCAGAGTTTTTTCCACGGGTGCCGCGAGCGCAGCACCTTCTCCATCTGCGCGGCCGACGGGGGGCAGACCATGCGCAATCTATGCGGCGCCTTCATGGGCGACGCCGCCGCGGCGGTCTTCTTCGCCAGAACGTTCGCGAGGCCCGCGCGGCAGTGGCTCGACGATCGTCGACAAACAGACTCAGCATATAGAGGCACCACCCCCCGCGCAGGACTATGACAGTTGGAGTTGTCATCCTTTGGTGCCTCCGACGCCTCCGTCGATTTCAGATTTCATCTTGTGGCCCAGCGAGGGCTCGCGCGCAGCCTGGGCGCCCATCTCGCAGGCTCCCGTGGACTTGTCTTGCCGCATCTACGCAGGTGGCACCAGCAAGACTCAGGTCGCGACGACTGCCAGGAACGCGCGGTTCACGTTGCAGCGCGCCCGCGAGCGCCTGCAGCGCGCTCTGGGCGCGGGCGGCTACTCGCACTATCCAATGACAAGCAGTATCTCTCAGTCCTTCGTCGGTCCAGGATCGAATGGGCGCAATGCCGAGGTTTTGGGAGGATCGACGCCGCATTTCGGTCGGGCTCAGTTTGGGAACGTGGCTCTCAGGGCCCAGGCGCCCAGCAATTGGCGCGCCCAGGGGGGGCTTCGGCGGCGCATTCTGGCGGCCCGACGGTGCCACTACTCCATGGGGCGTTTCTGGAGCGAAAACGAGGTCTGGATATTGACGAGGACGGCGTTCGGGGCGGTGGTCCAGGGGGCGATCCGGTCGGGGTCGGGCACCGCGATCACCTCGGAGGCACGGGGGCGCAGATTGGACCAGGTCCTCGCGGGCCCCGCTCGAAAGATATTCGGAGGGGCCGCGTGCTAGAAGATGGAGGTCGTCGATGAGCGAGGCGTTCCAGTTCGAAACGAAACAGGCCAACCAGTTCTGCGGCGTCGGCTCTCTCGGACGAGGTCGTTCTCCGTCGTGCGGGTCTTGCTCCGTCCGCCGTTGAATTGCGGGTTCGGAGGTCGCGATTGCGCCGGCGCTGGATTCGGAACCCAGAGACCCATCCGCAGGAGATGGGGGCAGCGTTCGGTCAGTTGCCAGTGGAGGAGACGGCTGGGCGCCAGGACCGTCCTCCTCCTCCTCCTCCTCCTCCTCCTCCCCTCCTCCTCCTCCTCCTCCTCCTCCTCCTCCTCCTCCTCCTCCTCCTCCTCCTCCTCCCCTCCTCCTCCTCCTCCTCCTTCTCCTCCTCCTCTCCTCCTCCTCCTCCTCCTCCTCCTCCTCCTCCTCCTCCTCCTCCTCCTCCTCCCTCCTCCTCCTCCTCCTCCTCCTCCTCCTCCTCCTCCTCCCCCTCCTCCTCCCCAGGATGAAGCCTCGGTCCTGGGGAAAGGGTCGGGCCGTCCTGAGGTCCACGCGGCGAAGGATGCACGACTTTCGTGGACCGGGTATACCCAGACCTCCGACGACTCGACGCGTTCGACTCTCCAGGCCACGGTCCTCTACTTCCATATCCTGAAGTCGGGCCTGTCCCTCTACAGGGGATTGTTCAAAAATTAAAAATTACGCTACCGAGGAACCCCACATACTTAATTTAGATTTTAGGTGTTTGCTTAAGTTTAGAATATATGCGCAATTCTGCCTTCTGAACCCTCGTCGCAAATGTTCCCCTATGTGTCATCCAACGCCATATTGCTTGAACCTCCTCCCTCTTCCTAGCCTTCTATCCTCCATCGAGGACAGATTCGCGCCAGCCAGCGGCCGCGGTGAGGGACCACCCCCTGCGCACCCCGTCTGGCGTCGAGGAAATGCAACGCCTGCTATGCCCTGGACGACCGTCGTGCATAGTGGCCGTGGTGAGGGACCACCCCCTGCGCACCCTCTATGGTGTCGAGAAAGTGCCACACCTGCTATGCCCTGGACGACCGTCGTGCATAGCGGCCTTGCTGAGGGACCACCCCCTGCGCATCCCCTATGGTGTCGAGAAAGTGCAACGCTTGCTATGCCCTGGACGACCGTCGTGTATAGCGGCAGCGCTGAGGGACCCCCCCTGCGCACCCCCTATGGTGTCGAGAAAGTGCCACGCCTGCTATGCCCTGGACGACCGTCGTGCATAGCGGCCGCGCTGAGGGACCCCCCCCTGCACACCCCCTATGGTGTCGAGAAAATGCCACGCACCCTATGCCCTGGACGACCGTCGTGCATAGCGGCCGCGGTGAGGGACCACCCCCTGCGCACCCCCTATGGTGTCAAGAAAATACCACGTCTGCTGTGCCCTGGACGACCGTCGTGTATAGCGGCCGCGCTGAGGGACCCCCCCCTGCGAACCCCCGATGGCGTCGAGAAAGTGCCACGCCTGCTATGTCCTGGACGACCGTCGTGCATAGCGGCCGCGGTGAGGGACCACCCCCTGCGCACCCCCTATGGTGTCGAGAAAATGCCACGCCTGCTGTGCCCTGGACGAGCGTCGTGTATAGCGGCCGCGCTGAGGGACCACCCCTGCGCACCCCCGATGGCGTCGAGAAAGTGCCACGCCTGCTATGTCCTGGACGACCGTCGTGCATAGCGGCCGCGGTGAGGGACCACCCCCTGCGCAACCCCTTATGGTGTCGAGAAAATGTCACGCCTGCTATGCCGTGGACGACCGTCGTGTATAGCGGCCGCGCTGAGGGACCCCCCCTGCGCACCCCCTATGGTGTCGAGAAAAATGCCACGCCTGCTATGCCCTGGACGACCGTCGTGCATAGTGGCCGCGGTAGGGACCACCCCCTGCGCACCCTCTATGGTGTCGAGGAAGTGCCACGCCTTTTACGTCCTGGACGACCGTCGTGCATAGCGGCCGCGCTGAGGGACCCCCCCCCTGCGCACCCCCTATGGTGTCGAGAAAGTGCCACGCATTCTATGCCGTGGACGACCGTCGTGTATAGCGGCCGCGCTGAGGGACCACCCCCTGCGCACCCCCTACGGTGTCGAGAAAGTGCCACGTTTGCTGTGCCCTGGACGACCGTCGTGTATAGCGGCCGCGGTGAGGGACCACCCCCTGCGAACCCCCGATGGCGTCGAGAAAATGCCACGCCTGCTATGCCCTGCTGTGCTGAGCTGAGCTGTGCTGCTGAGCAGTGCTGTGCTGTGCTGTGATGTGCTGCGCTGTGTGAGAAGGGGAAGAGGGAGGTGAGGTGAGGGAGCGCGGGTGCGACGAGGCATGGAAGAAAACCATAACCCCACTAAGCATGTGGGGAACTAGTTAGGGGACTAGTTTTCGAGTATTGTTGGGCATTTGTTTGAACATTGTTTGAATCTTTTTTCTTTGTCGCCCAAAATCCCCCTGTAGGGGGACACGTCCGACTTAACCATATCCCCAGACCCCCTCGAATCATGAAAAAATCACGACGGGAGGCGTTTCCATATCTTCGGCCTCTGCATGGGGGCCCCTGCCGGGCCCTGGGACTGTCAAACGTCGACGCAGGAAGCCGGTCTCGGGGAATGGGTCCAGACCTCTTGGGGGTCGATGTCATGAAAAAATCATGACGTCGGGGGTCTGGGTCCCCAGGATCTGCCTTCCATCCCGTCTTGCTTTTGTTCACGGCCCTGGGGCCCTTCAAGTCCGGCAAGCCCAGTACAGCACGTCGGCCTTGCATTCAAGTGGGCGCGTAGGCAGGGCAAGCGAGCAGCCAAACGTTGTTGAGAGCGGCGACGGGAAACGGGCAAGAGAGCACAGCTAAACGCCGGCGCCGATTGAAGATGATAGATGGCAACGAAGATTAATTGAATAAGCCATTGCACCATCTGGTACACTGGCTGCGCCAATTGTCGTCGCGGGCGGCCTCCGTGTTCCAGGGATAAATCGTTCCGGAGCGTTCCGGAGCGCTGTCAGAGCGTTCCAGAGTGCTCCGATACGTCCTCCAGAACCACCGGCTCTCAGATATCCCCAGTTCACTCCTGTCCGATTCTGTCCCAGCCCTGGCCTCGTCTTATGACAGGCCTCGTTTGGGGCGTCGGCGCAGAGTTGTTTGCTTCTTCCCGCTCCTCCTCCTCCCCCTCCCGCTCCTCCTCCTCCTCCGCCTCCTCCTCCTCCTCCTCCTCCTCCTCCTCCTCCTTCTCCTCCTCCTCTCCTCCTGGACTTGTGTATGCGCGTTGCTGCCACTCGCCTCCATGAGAGTTTGTGTAGTGCTGGTCGCTCCGTTTTCCCGGAGTGTCTTGCGCAAGACTCAATGCAGTCCTGCTTGCCCACGTGCCGTCGCTAGGCGCATGGCCTACTGACAGGCTTCGTTTGGGACGTCGGCGCAGAGTTGTTTGCTTCTTCCCGCTCCTCCTCCTCCCCCTCCCGCTCCTCCTCCTCCTCCGCCTCCTCCTCCTCCTCCTCCTCCTCCTCCTCCTCCTCCTCCTCCTCCTGACAGGCTTCAGGCCCGATGTCGCTCGGAGCCTCCAGAGGTCCCGGCTCGGGGTTGGCGCCTGCCCCGTCAGGTGGAGGTCCTCGCGCAGCAGAGGAGCAGTCCCGAGGCGTTCGAGGGGATACAACTTAGCGTAAGCATTCATTACAGTAGGGGCCAGACCACACGAGTCCTTCCTCCTCCTCCTCCTCCTCCTCCTCCTCCTCCTCCTCCTCCTCCTCCTCCTCCTCCTCCTCCTCCCCCTCCTCCCCCTCCTCCTCCTCCTCCCCCTCCTCCTCCTCCTCCTCCTCCTCCTCCTCCTCCTCCTCTGCACCCGTGGCAGGCGGGGGCCCGCTGGTTTCAAGGAACCTTCCACAAGAAACTCAACCCTGAGGCCCCAGGACGTCAGGAGGTCCACTGATTTTTGGCGTGGGAACTTCACGCTCTCCTCGGCAAGACCATCGAAACCCAAGACACCCAGGGCACCCTGGAGGCAAGCAGGGTGTTTCTTGGCATGGGCCCCCAATGTACCTTCTGGGGGGAGTACGGCCAGGACCTTCGAGCGTTTTCGGGCGTTTTCGCTGGTTCGTTGGGTTGTTCTTCTCGGCTCGGGATGCTTTCCGGCAGCTGCGCCTCGCCGAGAGCTTTCCGGGGGTGCCTGGATGGCCCTGAATGACCGCCGGAGCCCCTTGTTATCACCCGCGAACACAGATGCGTCCGGCCGCGAGCCACGATGCGAGCATCTGCTTGCAGCACACCCGCATAGTAAGGATGGGCAACCTTCCCAAGGGTGCCTTTGCATCCTTGCCCCCTCGGTCTATCCTTGGCCTCTCTCGTTGACCGCGCCCTGCTCGAAGAGCTTCGAAGTGGCCTTCCGAGGCCCTTGCATCCTTATCCTGCGTCCTTGTGATGTGGGTTGCCTGTCGCGTGTCGCACCGCCAGTTCTGGCCCACCACGCTTCGGTGCGACGCGCCCACGTCCTGGCCCCCGAGCGTCACCATTCGCTCGCACGGCACGTGGCCCGCCGCGGGGGCCGCCGTCGCAGCACGCTGAGGACAAAAGTGCCTGGCCGCACCTGCGGTCAACCCGCACAGTGATGACGGGGTACCCTTCCCAAGGGTAGCCTTCTTAGCTGCTCTGATGCGCACGTTTTGAAACGTAACGCGTGTCGTGTTCAGAACGTCCGTGTTCAAGGCTGTTTGGGGGCGCTCTTGAGCCGTTTTGGAACCCAGATTGGACCTTTGTGGAGCTTTATTGGGCACCCGGGGTGGTCGAAATTCGTTCGGGGGGGGGGAGCGTGTATATATATATAGAGAGAGAGAGAGAGAGAAAAAGAGAGAGAGAGAGAGACATCTATAAAACAGGAAGCTGGTTTGAAACAGCAGAGCCATCAATCAGATCCGCCGAATAATGCCAAAGTCTTTTTTGTGATCCTCTTAATTCGGGCGTGTCCCTCTACAGGATGAATATTAAAAAGTAGCCAAAGCATAGTCAGGGGACAGTTTGTTTAAAACTATGTTTGGCTATTCTCTGTGTTTTCTTGACTACTTGCAAGATTTCCTCCAACATCCGCCTGCAGGAGGACATGCCCGACCCAGTGCTATTCTGCAGGCGTGGCGCAGCCGCCTGCGCGCCCTCGCTGGCGAGGTCCAGGCGCTCCGGCGGGCGGGCGCGGGGGCCGGCGCGGCTGCGGCGGCGCCAGGGGCCCGGGAGGAGGCGCTCCAGCTCGCCGAGGAGCTGGCCTCTGATCCCCCCCCTGTCGTTGAGAGGAGGAGGGGGAGGAGGAGGAGGAGGAGGAGGAGGAGGAGGAGGAGGAGGAGGAGGAGGAGAGGAGGAGGAGGAGGAGGAGGAGGAGGAGGAGGAGGGGGAGGAGGGAGGAGGAGGAGGAGGAGGGGAGGAGGAGGAGGAGGAGCAGGAGGACCAGTGTAAACCCAAGAGTCATCAACGATGTTGGCATAAACCCTCCCTCCAAGCTCCCTCCTCATAGGCCTCTACAACGGTTCAGGTTCATTGAAGGAACTGCTTCGTTGGAAGACGCTTGAGGGCCCTAAAGCATGCCAAAACATGGTTCTCGGGATTCCACCGCCACGGATCAACCTGACTGTTGCGCCTTGACGATCCTAAATCGTGCCAAAACGCCGTTCTGGGGACTTCAACACAGCAAAGCAACGTAATTGCTGCACCCGCATAATCCTGAAATTGTCAAACACACTTTTCCTGGTACGCGGATGATGGGAAGCCATGAAATTGTTGCACATGTTAGAAACGAATGTGCGCGGCGCTACGGCGAGAGCCGCATTTTGAAAAGGATCCGCCCTCAATCCGTGAAGCTCTTGCACATGTTTGAATCGAATGTGCGCGGCGCTACGGCGAGAGCCACATTTGATAACATTTTCTTCTCAAACCATGAAGCCCTTGCAGTTTTTCGAAACGAATGTGCGTGGCGCTAAGGCGAGAGCCACATTTTGAAAACGGGTTCCTCTCAATCCGGGAAACTCTTGCAATTGTTTGGAACGAATGCGCGTGGCGCTAAGGCGAGAGCCACATTTTGAAAACGGGTTCCTCTCAATCCGCGAAACTCCTTGAAACGAATGTGCGTGGCGCTAAGGCGAGAGCCAAATTTTGAAAACCACCCGCCCTCCATCTGTGAAGCTGCTGTCAGTTTGTGAGGGTCAGAGTTATAAATGGTGAGGAAGCCTCAGGCGAAACGCCCCGTCCGCCCGAAACACTGGCCACGGAGTGCGACAGGGAGAAGTCATTTATAAGGAAAAGGAATGGAGGAGGAGGTGGAGGAGGAGGAGGAGCAGGAGGAGGAGGAGGAGGAGGAGGAGGAGGGGCAGGAGCAGGAGCAGGAGCAGGAGCAGGAGCAGGATGAGGAGTAGGAGGAGGAGGAGGAGAAGGAGCAGGAGGAGGAGGACACCCTGGAGGTTTATGTTCTCTTCCCCTCCTTCCCTTTCTTGCTCCATGCACGTGCTGTCTGTTTGTCATTCTTTCTGCAACGATCTCGTAGCTGCAGCTGGTATTAAATTGCCACCTGGCTGCCTAGCTTGATCACCCCCCAGGGCCGCCCGGCCCTGAGGGGGGGGGGGGGGGCGGCAGTCGACGACTCCTCGAGCCACCAGGTGCCAGGTTCCGGGAGGAGGAGGGGGATAAAGACAAGGCGCTGCCTCGAGCGAGGCTCGCCTCTTCTGAGGCCGCCGCGACGAGCGCCCGCGGGCCGCGGGGCACTCCGCGCAGCGCGTGGCGGGCACGAGTCATCTCGGCGCCCCGTCGCCGAACGGCCTCTCGGGCAGGCCGCCCGAGGCCGCCTCTGCGGCCCACCCCCTCGCCGCGCAGGGGTGCTGCGGCGGCTCGGGCGGGTGCCCAGCCGCCGCTGTTGTGGCCGACCCCCTCGCCTCCGCGCAGGGGCCGCCCCGCCACGGAGGAGGAGGGGGAGGAGGAGGAGGAGGAGGAGGAGGAGGAGGAGGAGGAGGAGGAGGAGGAGGAGGGGAAGGAGGATCTCCGCGCCGCTCCGCTGTTATTTCGGCTCGAGCACGAAGCCGTTGCCGCGGCTTCGTGCTCTCGCCCAGGAAGAACTCCTCAGGACGGTCCAGCAGCAATATCACCTTGGCACCCGACCTTCAAGCCTTTGGAGATGCGCCCATTGTTTTCAGACGCGGCGGTTTCAGGAGGCGACAGGCTAGAGGCCATCGCCCAGGCCCGTCGACAAGGTGGCCGAACACGTTTCGCAGAACAGGCTCGGCTCCGCTGGCAACGCTGGCGATCGTGGGCCCGAGATGCTCTTCTGAGAGGCGGCAAGGCGGCGCGCGACTATATCGAGGAGGCCGCGCCGCTCTCCCCGTCAGTGGCCAGCAGTGGCCTTCCGACGGCAGGGGACGGAGCAGTTCAACGCAGCCTGCAGGACTGGAGTAATCTTCGGCACGACACGAAGTCGGTCATGGCGGATGCCCAGATCAGAACGGCCACCAGAGAAGTGCAGTTTCCGCCCGCTGTGGAGCTGCTGAGGACCGCCCTCAAGATGTTCAGACTCGACGTCTGGTTGGGAGCTGGCAGTCTTGATCCCAGAAGCTGGCGGCTCCTGCTCGGGCTATGTGTTGGCCAGTTGCGGGATGTGCTGGCAGCTCGGGAAAGGCGCCTGGAGATGCTTGGGAGTTGGCCTACTGCCGTTGCGTTCGTGGCGAAAGCAGATGGTACTCCGTCGCATCGCCCTCATCGCGAGCCCGTCTCCAGCACGGGCGCGCATGCGCCAGTGCATGGTGCGCGATGGGGAGAGGCGGCGTGGCATCCCTTGATTCTGGGTCACGGAAGGGCGTGCGTGCGACAGGGCAGGTTGGGAGCATGAGTTTCATATTTTCCTAGCGGATCTCAACGATCACGAAGACGAGGAAAAGGAGGAGGAAGAGGAGGAGGAGGAGGAGGAGGAGACCACTTCCAGTCTGCGACCCTCTCGAGTGACCAGAGGAGTACTGCGAGACCGGCGAGCGGCGACGGCGACGGCGACGGCGACGGCGACGGGCGGTGACGAGCGGCACCGCCCACAAAAGCCGCAATTCACCCCGAGATGGTTAAGCGAAGTAAGACCTGGAGCGTTTCTCCGAAGGGCTTAGGTGACCAGTCCTCCTCCTTCTCCTCCTTCTCCTCCTCCTCCTCCTTTCCCTCCCTCTCCTCCTCCTCCTCTTCCTCCTCCTCCTCCTCCTCTTCATCCTCCTCTTCCTCCTCCTCGGGTCGCCTACGGCCCAGGAGGAAACCGTGCAAGCGCGCGGCGCTGAAAAACAATCGCCCGCCATCTTTGAAGCTGCTGCGCAATGTTAAGACGAGTGTGCGCGGCGCGAAGAGGCGAGAGCTACGTATGAAAGCCCCTCGGCCCCCCTCCTGGAGACTCCTGCAGCTGCTTTAGACGCGTGCGCAGGGCGCGAGGGCGAGAGCCACATCTTGAGAACGACCTGCACTCCACCAGTGAAGCTGCTGCAAGTCTAAAGCCACGTGCTCATACATTGCGCGGCCGCCTCGGGTGAAACGCCTGGCCCGCCCTACCGACACGTCTGGCGGTGCGACAGAGAGATGAGTCATGCATCAGGAAAGGGATGGAGGAGGAGGAGGAGGAGGAGAAGCAGGAGCAGGAGGAGGAGGAGGGCGGAGAGGGAGAGCAGCGAAGGGTGGAGGGATGGGGGAGGGCAGAGGGAGCAGGATATTCTTCAGGATGCTCGTCTACGGGAAGCCCCGGGGGACGGGGCAACCCCTCGGAGAGTCGAAGTCAACGCAGACATGGCCAGGGCGAGATTACTCGTCACATACCGCTGGCGGCCTCTGGTGGCCTCCGTCTGACGGCCTCTGAAGTCCTCAGTTGAGGCAGGGTGGGGAGCGCTCCCACGCCCCAAGAGGCGGGTCCTGAAAGGGGATCCGAGAGGGCCCTGAGGGCCCTTCCAAAGCGAACGAAAATGGAGCACCCCCTTCCGCCCCCCCCCCCCCCCTCTGTGTACTGGGAGGCGCCGTTGCACCGCGGGGGGTTGGTCGATGTCCCATCTTGGCTGGTTGTTGGGTGTCTGGCCCCCCCCCCCTTTCAAGGACCAAATCAGCACGCTCGCACGACACCGCAGTCAGCAGGGGATGAATCCTCATGCCGCCAGCGGCGGTAAATCTGGGGGAGGGCGGTCGGCTGGCCACCGAGGCGCGTCACGAGCCCCACCCCGTCCGCCGACGCTCCCCGCACCACTCTGCGGCTCTCTGCAGGCTGCGGCAGCGCCAGCCTCGGCCTCGGCCAAGGCAGGAACTCTGACGTCAGGTGTCGCGCCGCGGGTTCTGGCCCACCAGGTGGCGCGCCGCGGGTTCTTGGTGGTGCCCGATTTCCCGAGTTTCTTGGTGGTGCCACTCCACCTGACGTCAGCCAGGGACCGCCCCCCGTCTTGGTCTACCGTGGCGTCAGGTAGAAGGTAGAGTGGGACGTGGTCAGCGTGTCGCGCTGCGGCGCGACACGCTGACCACGTCCCAGTCCCCAGGCGTCAGCATCCCGGGCTTCTCCCAGCCTGCCGCCCCGCGGAGCGGGAGCGACACGCTGAGATCGCCTGGGCAAGGGCCAGCGTGTCGCAGGAGCCGCCGCCGCGACGCGCCAGGCGAGATTTCCCGACCATGGTCTCCCTCCTCCTCCTCCTCCTCCTCCTCCTCCTCCTCCTCCTCCTACTCCTACTCCTACTCCTACTCCTCCTCCTCCTCCTCCTCCTCCTCCTCCTCCTCCTTCTCCTCCCTGCCGATCTGCCTCAGGTTCTCTTTACCCTTGGCCGTCGGGCCAGGGCAGAGCGCCCTGAAGCGACGAACATGAAGCGTACCGTAGCGGCCTCATCTGTGGCAGTGGTGCGTGCAGCGGGCCCCGCACCACCCCATCCTGGGAGTGTCTGGCTCAACGACAGGGGGGGGGGGGAATGGGAGAGGGAGGAGTACGAAATCTGCTGTGTGCAGCTGGTCTCTGGGCGCATTCCTCGATGCACTGGCGCATGCGGCGCCGAAGGGCGCCGGGAGCACCATCTGCGTGAGCTGACTCAAGAACGAAGCACTCCTTTTATAATGAGGAGGAGGAGGAGGGAGGAGGAGGAGGAGGAGGAGAGGGAGAGTAGGAGGAGGAGGAGGAGGAGGAGGAGGGAGGAGGAGGGAGGGACTCAAGAACGAAGCACTCCTCTTACAATCTGACCGCCCCCCCTTCAGTCCGACCCGAGAGTGGTGTGGAGAGCCGCCGCCGCGACGCGCCAGGCAAGACTTCCCGACCACGGTCTCCCTCCTCCTCCTCCTCCTCCTCCTCCTCCTCCTACTCTCCCTCCTCCTCCTCCTACTCCTCCTCCTCCTCCTTCTCCTCCTCCTTCTCCTCCCTGCCGATCTGCCTCAGGTTCTCTTTACCCTTGGCCGTCGGGCCAGGGCAGAGCGCCCTGAAGCGACGAACATGAAGCGTACCGAAGCGTCTCCCTCCTCCTCCTCCTCCCTGCCGATCTGCCCAGTCCGACCCGAGAGTGGTGTGGAGCTAGATCGACAGCCCCTGTTCAACGCCGGCCTGCTGCTCCGGCGGTCCGCCGGGCCTCCGCGCACGGCCTCTTCGGGGGCTCTCGGGCACGCGGCGCGGGGCAGCGCAGAAGTCGCGGCGGGAGGAGGAGTGCGCGAGCTGATGGTACTACCAACTGCACCACCACTCCGCGCCAGCTTTACGAAGCGAATGGTCCGAGCTCGGGGGGGAGGAGGGAGAGGAGGAGGAGGAGGAGGAGGAGGAGGAGGAGGAGGAGGAAGAGGAGGAGGAGGAGGAGGGAGGAGGAGGAGATAGAGGAGGAGGAGGGGAGGAGGAGGAGGAGGAGGAGGAGGAAGAGAGGAGGAGGAGGAGGAGAAGGAACAGGAGAAGGGGAGGAGAAGCAGCAGGAGGAGGAGGAGGATCAGGAGGAGGAGGAGGAGGGGAGGAGGAGGAGGAGGATCAGGAGGAGGAGGAGGAGTAGCAGGAGGAGGAGGAGGCGGAAGAGGGGGAGGAGGAGGAGGTGGTGGAGAAGCTGTTGGCGGGTGAGGGGAGGGGGCAGGAGGAGAAGGAGGCTTCTTGCTCTTCTCCTCGTTCTCCTCGTCCTCCAGCTCGCGAAGGAGCGGCTCCGGAACGAACTGAAGCGCGCGGCCGATGGAGAGCAGGCCCCCTGCTCCTCCTTATCCTGCTCTTCACCCCCCTCCCCCTCCTCCTCCTCCCCCTCCTCCTCCTCCTCCTCCTCCTCCTCCTCCTCTCAAGCAACTTGGGCTCGAGCCGCATTTTGCTGGCACCCGAGCCCAACCCTGCGCCTCCACGTGGTGCTTGAGGGGTGCCAGACCTTCCGCTCCCAGTGAGCAGCAGTTTCTGGCAGCAAGAGCAGGGCCAAGACCAGCCCTCAGTCTCGTCAGACTCCAGCCATGGCGGGCAAGGGCGCACGGCTTTGGAGCACATGTGCACGATGTCATCAACACGAGTGGAACGATGTGTTATTGTCACAGAACAATCAATGCTCCAAATGTCGGTGCAGTGTCAAAGTATACAAGCCAAAGCAGAAGGGTGTTGATCAGGTCGACTCCAGCAATGCCAACCAGTTCTACATCGTCAATGGTGGATCCAAGGGCAAAGGCAAAGGCAAGGACGCCAATCCAATGGAGCTTCAAGCCATGCTGACCACCATGCTGAGCGAGACGAGCGATCTCAATATGAAGAAGGTGCTGCTGGATCAGCTGGTCGCGTTGAAGGAGCATCAGCAGAAAGGAAGCAAAACAATTTCCACGGATGAGGCTGTGAAACAAGCGACCTCAGCATGGAAAGATTGTACTTTCAAACGTGAGCAGGCAGTTTCACAGGTTATCAAATGCAGAGAGAATTTACGGCGAGCTGAGGAACGGGAGATTGAATGCGCCCTTGCCTTGGCTAAAGCAGAGTTCACCAAGAAGAATGCTATTGCGCAGCTAGCCGAGGAATCAGGTCTCACGACGTCTCCAAACAAGGACAAGGAGGACAATTTCTTTGATTTGAGATGGGATGAAGATTTCTTCTCGAGATTGGATGAGTACGAATGCGAGGAATCTGAACGTGTGGAGCTTCGCAAATTAGAACAGGAGCTTCAACAAACGAAACTCAACCTGACAGATCGAGGTAACAAAGTTCAGGAGTGGAAGTCTCGCATGGAGGCCATCAAGAAGCAGGTCGCGGACCGCATGCACAAGAAAAGGAGGGCGAATGAGCCGAAGACGGGGAGCGGCGACGGTGGAGGCACAGGTGGCGAGGCAGCTGAGAGCGGAGGCCAGGCGGCCGCGCCCAGCGCCCCACCAACGCCCGCCGAGAGCGCGCAGACCCAGGAGGCTCAGGAGCAGGCTCATGAGGAGGCCATGAGGGCCGCGGCGAAGATCATCTCGGAGAGCAAGCTGGCCGCCGCGGAGGAGGCCAAGAAGGTCGGTGGCGGGGTCGCCTGAGAGCGGCCGAGCGGGGGCCAGCCTGCAGCCCACGCGACGACCTTTTCGAGACAGGCAACCTCGACGGGGAGTACTTTGTCGTCCTCTGAGCACACCCCAGGGGGAGTGGCAGAGACAGGCAGCGAGGCCTCACCAGAGCCAGCTTTTTTTCATCCTTGTTTTTCAGCAACGTTTCATGTTGGGGTCCCAAGGCCTGGAGTTATGTTTCGGACAAAGCCGTCAGGGCCCAGCATCAGATGTTCGCTCTCACTGAGACACATTTGCAGCAGGCACAGCTTGCAGAATGGGGCAGCAAGTTTCGTGCCAACAATTTCAAGGCCTTTTTCAATCCCGCTCGTCCTGGCCAAGTCGACTCAGACGGCGCCAAAGGAGAAGGAGGGGAGCTGCTTTTAACCCAGGGTCACCGCCAGGTTCACACCTTCGCTAATCCCAGCGATTACCCCGAAGTCTGTAGTGAGTCAGGAGAGGCCTTTGGCGGGTTCGTACTTGTAGTTGCCCATTTTCAGGGCTATTCGTTAGTTATTTTATCCTACTATGGGATATCATCCTTGGGGTTCAACGGAGATAATGCACGCAGGCTGTCTAGAGTTGGGGCCTTTTAGCTTCTTTGCTGATCCCCTGGGTCATGGTAGGAGACTTCAGCATGAGCCCCACTGACCTTGCCCGCTGCGGGTATATAGATAAGGTTTTTTTGTTTTGGGGGGGGGGTCGTTTTCACTTCGGATATCGAACGCACGTGTATCACTGGTACAGGCGCGTCACACATAGATTTCATGCTTGCTTCTAAGTCAGCCGCACCGTATATCTTAGACATGCAGCCGGTCATCGACGTGCCGTGGGGCACGCGCTGTGGACATCAAGTGCGCTTTAGGAGCGAGGGCCTTCAGCCCATCACTCGGTCTCTCGTCCTGGCCAGGAAGTTGCCGCAGGTGCAGCGGCCTGGACAGGCAGCACAGGCTGGTAGTAAGTCTCAGGCCAATAAGCGTAAGAAGCATGCGCGTCGCACAGCATTTCAACAGAAGTTTAGCGAAGCCTGTAATCAGTTTTTTTGGGGTTTGTTTCAGGGCAGCCAGGCCCCCCAGGCCGACGCCCAACGGGGAGACACTGATGAGCCCGAGGATCCTTTCAAGTTTCAGTCCGCAGGAGGTTGGGACGAAGAAATCGACCCCTGGTCTCAGGATTTTAGCTTAGGTTCAGGATCTCAGCAGCCCCAACGTAGCGAGCAGCAAAATAACGTGCGCCCCCACCCCGACCCCTGCAATTTAAACGAGGCTGGTCAAACCCCATTTAGGGCCGAGGTTTCACCCGAGGGGGCAGCAGAGGCAGTAGGACCAGCGTTCTACATCCCTGCCGACACCTGGGGCATCAACAGGGCCAACGTGGGCTTCACCACCCAGTCAATCGAGCAGGTCTGGCCAGTCGTATCCAATTCAGGAGCGTTCATGGTTGGGGGCAAACACGCGTTGCAAGTCAGCGGTATGTATGATTCTTGGATTCGCACAGTTGAGCACAGCATTCTCCAGCACCACGGGGAAGAAGTCGCTGGTAAGTCTCGAGCTGATGCGCCTCAGTTGGTCATACACACTGTACACAAAGCGGAACACATCAGGGACACACCTCTCAGCGATCAGGTTGCTACATGGTGGTCTAGGCTACACGCCGTATTAGGGAGATGTCATCGACATAAAGTTCGTGCGAATGGCGTGCAGCAAGTAGAGCAGTTAGCGGAAGTTGCGCGCAGATTGTCACGCGTCTTCCCCGAGGGTGCGCAGGCGGTCATCATTCCTGGCAATCAAAACTTCTCTCGGGAGCACTGGGTCCACGTTCTTGGGGATATCTCCAGGCACAGTGTCGATTTGTTAGAAAAAATGCACATCCAGGCTGGGAAGGTGGCACAGCGCAGTAGGAGACGTGCTGTTCAGGCATCTCTGAGAGCTTTTCAGGATTGGATCGTTCAGGAGACATCGGTTGGAGCTGTTCACCGATGCCTGCGAGCAGTGCCACTAGCAGCTGATGAATATTGTGATCAAGGCAAGCGCTTGTTTCACCCCAGGGACATTGTTGACGCGAAGGTCAAGCCGTTCCAGTCTCTCTGGGCCACGCCAGCTTTTGATCGAGATTCGATGTGCGAAGTTTTCAGTATCGTTCGTGAAGCTGCCAAAGTAGAGCAACTCGTGCCTCTAGAGCCTCAACAAATTAGACGAGCAGCTAGCCGTATGAAAGCTAAAGCGGGTATGGGCATCGACCAGATTAGCCCGATCGGCGTCGAGCGATTACCCGAAGGAGCCCTTCGGGAGCTTGCTAATATCTACGAGGCGATAGAGGTAACGCTCACCTGGCCACGGCAGATGATGGCTTGTATAGGACGGTTGTTGCCGAAGAAGAGTTCAGGAGACAGAGTCATAGGACTCTTACCGATTTTTAGCAGGATTTGGAGTTTGGCTAGAGATGACATCAGCAAACAGTGGTCTCGGGATACTAACCCTTCTTGGGATGCGGCTATCGAGGGTAACTCTCCCCTTCTCGAGGCTTTTCAGAGGATTTTGGATGCTGAGGTCGCTCAAAAACTCCAGGTTACCTATGAGCAAGCCGTCTTGGATATTAAAAGCTTTTACGGCAATATTCAGTTCAAGAAGCTCGTGCTCGCCGCCCTGCGGTTGGGGTTTCCGCCTGTGCCGCTCTTTTTAGAACTGCAGTTGTGTGTTGCAGCGCGCATGCTGTCACAAGTAGGAGCTTATCCCGAAGGATTTCAACCAACACAAAGTATCAAGCAGGGCCTCAGGTGCGGGACGAGGTTTGCCAGGTGTTTAACGTTGTTCATTTTGGACAAGATGAGGGTGGCGAATCCAGGTATGGGGGAGAGGATTTGGATCGATGATCTTTATCTCGGAGTCATGGGCTCTCAGCGGCGAGTGGAGCACGCGCTGGTGAAGAGCATAGGTGACCTCACGGGCCTTTTTAGCCAGGAGTCTTTGACGCTTGCCAGCAAGAGCGTCGTTCTTTGCTCAGTACATCGTGTCGCCAAGCAGGTTGCTCAGACTTTGAAAGCCAAGGGGATCGTTGTAGAGCCAGTTCTTCAAGCTTCTTATCTCGGAGTTGATGCAGGAGCAGGAGAACGACTCTCACGTGCGGTTCGGAGGCAGAGGGTTGTGAAAGCAAAAAAGCAAAGCCACAAACTGAGAAGATATGCGACGGCGTCAAAGAAATACCTCATCATCAAAAACATAGGGCAAGCAGGGCCACAAGCGGGAGCCTCCTATGGGTCTCAAGTTTACGGCGTCTTCGGGGAGCATTTGTTGGGAATGCGTCGCAGATTAGCAGCAGCCTCAGGCAGTAACAAAAGAGGGAGGTGCATCACGACCATCCTCGACCTCAGGACACCTGGTTTGGATCCTGGAGTTAGGCTTCCAGTTCTTTGTCTTATGCAGTGGCTACATGTGTGGAAACACAATGTTGCAGCTAGGTCTAGCATCGCACGTGCCTGGCCTATCGTCCTGGAGCAGATGAGGAGTCTGGAACCCAACAGGCGTACTCGGCATATACGGGGACCTCTTGGGGCACTTATTCATCAGATGCTTCTCTCGGGATGGGGCCCTGAGGCTCCAGATATCTGGCGCGGACCTGACTTCACCTGGAAGTTTGATGCTAACCAGTTGCACTCGCTCGACCAGGCCAGGGGGCTCTTGGATGACTACACCTCCAGCCTACAGGCTCTGCAGTGGAAAGCGGCTTCGGCCCATTTCTGCGGAGCTGGGCTAGAAGGAGGAGTGGACAACCAGAGCCTCCGTTTTTTGCTCACTCAGTTGCAAGATGTGCCTCATGGGAGGCAACTCGCTGAGCTTCTTTTGTGCTTTGCTGCAGGTGGTGCGTGGTTGGAGACCCGCAAATGCGACGCAGGTCTCAAGCAGGAGGATTTGTGCCCGCGCTGCCGAGAAGAGCCAGAGACACCGCTCCATCGACATTGGCGTTGCAAGAGGAACGCAGGGCATAAGATCTACGAAGATTCAGATGAGCTCGTCTTGGAAGCCATGCAGCACAGCGAGATTGAAGCATGTTCTTGGCATCGTGGATTGATTCCAAGGTGCAAGACGGCGGTGGAACCGCCAGTGGAGGAAGAGGAGTGGATTGCCACAGGTTTCAACGGAGACTGGTGCCCAGGGTGTCTTGGGCACGGCACGCGCACCGAGCCAGTGGTCATATGTGGAGATGCGTCAGGCGGCAAGGACTCCAGAGATGTTCGTCGTAGACGTGTGGGGCTCTCCATTGTTGTCATCGGCCAGTTTGAACCAGTTTCTATATCTTGTACTGTTTCGGGGCCTCTTATTGGGACACCTCAAACGGTACCTCGTGGGGAATTGAGCGCTCTTGAGTTAGGTATCCGCTTGGCCACTGGCCACTTGACCTTCGTTTCAGACAACGATGAGGTTGTGAGGGGTTGGTGGGAAGGCAGATGGAAGGAACCCAGAGGTGAGCTCGCCCCGATTTGGAGGACCATCGGGCAGCTGCTTGAAAATCGATCGCCTCAGTTCATTAATGTTTTTTTGGGTGCCGTCGCATGTGTCTCCCGAGCAAATGGTGTCGCGTCGTCTTCGTCCTTGGATGGTTTCAGGGAATATTTGTGCTGATACCATGTCGGGAGCTATTGCAGATAAGTGCCGTGTTTCAGCCGATACTCGTTTCAGGATAGCGACCTGGGAGAGGAAAGCAGCATTGGTCAGGAAGCGTTTAATGAGGTCGACTCTGGAATCCGCCATTGCCGACAGGGAGATGAGGCAGGCCGAAAAACGCAGGTCTGAAGCCGATGATGCTGCCGCCGCTCCCATTGTTCCTCCTCCTCCTTCCTTTCCTGTCCCCCCTCTTCCCATCCCATCCGCCGCCGCCGTCGCCCTGTTCGAGTCCGCCCACACCGTGTCCGAGGATGGGCTCAGCTGTGTGGTGTGCAGGAGTTCCTGCATCAAGGCGCGGCGGCTCCCTTGGCTGAGTTCAGAATGTAGGACGCTCGCACACATCTATGGGGATTTGTACCAGCCTCAGGCAGGGGTCCACATAGCGGGTGGGTGGGTGCATCATTCGCACAGTATGATTTATCATGATAAATCACATGTTTGGATTTGCAGGGCTTGTGGCTTCTTCGGGTCCGAACAGATTCGGAACCTAGCCAGCCCATGCAAGCCCCACCTCATCACCAAGAAGAGGAGGGAGTATCTCTCGAGATTCGAGCGAGGGCTCCATCCGAAGTAGTGTTCTGTGATTTTGCTACGCAAGCGTTCCGAATCCGAATCCGAATCCTCCTCCTCCTCCTCTTCCTCCTCCTCCTCCTCCTCCTCCTCTTCCTCCTCCTCCTCCTCCTCCTCCTCCTCCTCCTCCCTCCTCCCTCCTCCTCCCTCCTCCTCCTCCTCCTCCTCCTCCTCCTCCTCCTCCTCCTCCTCCTCCTCCTCCTCCTCCTCCTCCTCGCCTCGCCGCTCCGCCGCTAGTCGCTCCTCCTCCCCCTTCTCCACAGCATCAGGGGTCCAGAAGCATCCAGAGACCCCTGGAGACGTCCAGACACCTGCGAGAGAAGGTCTCCTACGCCGACGCCGTGCAGAGCGTGCTGGACAGCGCGGAGGTCCGGGTGCATAGATCCGCTTCGATGCCGACTCTGGCCGGCCCACTCCGACCCGATTCCGATGATCCGTGGCCCCCTTTGTGTGGCCCGCCGCCTGCAGGCGGCGCCGCTCTGCATCCTGGCGCGGCCGATCCGGTTCGATCCTGGCCATGTGCCGATGCAGCCTGCGATCCGACGCACCGCCCGTTTCGGCCCGATTCCCCAGCTCGCGCGGGGCCAGGGCGAGGGCAGGTGTCCGTTCCAGAGCGCTCCGCAGCGCTCTGGGAGCGTTCTCCGGGGCGCTCCGAGAGGGCCGCGGCGCCCGAGACGTCCTTCAGCGCAGGTCGGATCTCAGAGGTTCTCGATTTACCCTCACCCGAATCCGTCCTCGTCCTGGCTCTCTGAGGCCCTCTTGGAGCCATCTTGGGCCAGCTTGTACGCTCCCCTCTCGCGAACCCCCCCGTCCAGGTCCAGGGGAGGGGGCAGGGGGAGGGGCAAATCTTTCCCCGAAGGGGAAGAAGGGTCTGTGGAAGAGGAAAGAAAGACATCGTTAGACCACCTGTCGCCCAGCTTCGTCCCGGCTTCGTCAAAGGCCGCGGCGCCCGAGACATCCTGCAGAGCCGTCGGATCTCAGAGGTTCTCGATTTACACTCACCCGAATCGGCGACTTGGATCCCTCACGTGATGCGAATCGGAGGAGGAGTACGAGGATGAGGATATACAGGGGAGGCAGAGGAGGGGGATTCGGTGGGGAGGGGGGATTTTCGCATCACGTGGCGAAATCCCTCTGCCTGCCGAATTTGTCCCCGTCCTGGCTTCGTCTTGCAAGCCGGTGCCGACCACGCCACCGCTCCTGCCCACAGGTGGTCTGCGCCACCCTGGTGGGCTGCGGCGCGAGAGACTTCGAGGGGCGGTCCTTCGACCTCATCCTGCTGGACGAGGCGTCGCAGTCCACGGAGCCGCGGTCGCTGATCCCCATCAGCAGGCTCCTTGGGTTAAATCGGGCCTGTCCCTCTACAGGGGACGACTTTTATCATTTTCGAGTTTTTGTTGAATATTTTAGCTGGTATTTTTGCTTGTCGTCCAAAATCCGCCTGTAGAGGGACACGCTCGACCCAATCCTATGGTCTCCCAGATGGGGCCCGAGTATCGAAGGAGAAACAACGCCATGAACATAAACTTTTTGGCGCTCCGCGCGGGTTTCTTGGATCTGCTCTGGGCCCCCCTGGCGGTGCCCCTGGCGCCGCCCCTGGCGCGCTCCGGGGCCCAGCGCAGACCCAAGAACTCCGCGCGGAGCGCCAAGCAGTTTATGCTCATGGCGTCCTTTCTGCTTCTAGGGCAGACGGGGTCGGAGGATCGCGCCACGTCGCCGATGCACCGGCGATGCGGCTCGATGCGGAGCCCGATCTGCCTCGCGTCGACGGCGCCGAGGCATCGCCCACGGCGGGGATGCATCGGCGACGCGGCGCGATCCCCCGACCCCACTGCTCTGCAGGCTCAGCCCGTCCGGGCGCCTCGCGCTGGTGGGCGACCACCAGCAGCTGCCGCCGGTGTGCGTGTCGCGGGAGGCCCCCGCGGAGCCTCTTGGGGCGTGGCCGGCCGCGAGAGCGCAGCGGCCGTCTTCCGACGTCCATTCGGGTGGGGCCATCGGCATGCAGCGGGGAGGTCGGCTGCCTCGGTGCGCCCGTTTCTCAGCGTGTGGGCCCACGTGTTGGCGAACGTGTCGCGTCAGGCCTGCGTTTTCAGTCCACGCGCTGAGCTCCGTGTCGATTCGCCGCGTGTTGCAGGTTGCGTATCGGGGCAGTTGAGATCGGGAGGAAGGGACACAGTCGATACGGATTAGTAGGTCGACCCTGTCAAATAGAGGGTACCCCTGTGTCCTGAGCTTCGCGACCCTTCGCGACCCATGCCTTCTTACATTCCTACAGCAATGTGGCCCTCGGAAAGGTCTTGTGTCCTCTCGCGTGTCCTTTCTAATCAACCTCGATTCGATTGTAAACAGTATCCGTGACACGCGCGTCGTCGTTCAGACTGTGCGTGCCACTCGCTCGATGCTTCGTGAGAAGGCCCGGCACTTTGGCAGCATGAGGACACGCTGATGGAATCGTCTGGCCGGCGTGGCAGACTGTTTTTCTTTCTGGATTCTCGTTTAAAGTTCAAAAAAGAAATATATTCTCCCACCCTCCCCCCCGCGGGCTGAAAGACCCCCCCGGAACAGATGCAAAACACATTGGATTCTGACCCAATGTCCATCCTACCTGCGCATTCATTCTATCCCAGCCCAAGAGGTATCGGCCCCTCCCGCCATCCTCTGCAAAAAATATGCGCGCACACTCGTTTGTCAAAAATCCTAAGTTTTCAAGCAGCCGTTTGACAAAAACAGACGAACTGCGCACGCGCGCGTCGTCGCGCGCGCATGCCGAAATCCTTCAAAAACCTTTGGTTTCGGAAGAATTTCAAAATCGAGATGTCAAAACACATGCAAAAACCCTCGGTTTCGCAACGCTGATATTCCTAAAATGCTTACACGCGCGCTCTTGCGAAATCTTAAGAGGACCATAGGTTTTCCAAGATATTCCAGAAATTCTACTAAACGGGCTTCGCGCGCGCATGTCGAAATCGTTCGAACGCCCTTGCGCGCGTGGCGTCGCGAGAATCCTCGGAAAAAATTGAACGAAGTGCACGCGCGCGTCGTCGCGCGAGCATGCCGAACTCCTGCAAGAACCTCTTGGTTTCGGAAGGATTTCAAAATCGAGTTTCCAAAATACATACCAAAACACATGGTTTCGCAACACTGTTTTCCTAAAATGCTTACACGCGCGCCCTTGCGAAATCTTAAGAAAACTAAGAATGTTTCAATATATTCCTGAGATGCTACCAAACGGGCTTCGCGCGCGCGCATGTCGAAATCGTTCGAACGCCCTTGCGCGCGTGCCTTCGCGAGAATCCTCTGCAAAAAAACGGAACGAAGTGCAGGCGCGCGCGTCGTCGCGCGCGCATGCCGAAATCCTTCAAGAACCTTTTGTTTCGGAATGGTTTTGAAATCGAGCGTCCAAAAGACATACCAAAACACAGGGTTTCGCAACACGGATTTTCAACAAAAGCGTGCGCGCGCGCTCTTGCGTCGTCGTCGTCGTCGTCGCCGTCCTCCCTCCTCCCTCGTCGTCGTCGTCGTCGTCGGCGTCGTCCTCTGTCTTTCTTCGTCGTCGTCGTCGTCCTCTTTGGCGTCGTCGTCGTTTCCGTCGTCGTTGTCGCCGTGGTCGTCCTTCCTCCTCCCTCGTCGTCGTCGTCGTCGTCCGTCGTCGGCGTCGTCGTCGTCCCTCCTACTTCGTCGCCATCGTCGTCGTCGTCGTCAATGTCGTCGTCGGCGTCGCTGTCCTCCCTCCTTCTTCGTCGTTCGCGTCGTCGCCGTCCTCCCTCCTTCCTCGTCGTTGTCGTCGTTGTCGCTGTCGTCGTCCTCCCTCCTCCCTCGTCGTCGTCGTCTTCGTTGGGGACGTCGTCGTCGTCGTCTCCGTCGTCGTCGTCGTCGTCGTCGTCGTCGTCGTCGTCGTCCTCGTCGGTGTCGTCGTCGCCGTCGTCAGCGTCGGCCTCGTCGTCGTCGTCGGATTCGGCATCGGCGTCGTCGTCATCGTCGTCATCGTCGTCGTCGTCGAAGTCGTCGGAGACGTCGTCGGTGTCGTCGCAGTTGTCGTCGGCGTCGTCGTCGTCGTCGTTGTCGCTGTCGTCGTCGGCGTCGCTGTCGTTGCCAAGTGCCATTTGGTACCCACCGCCACGGCCTTCAGAAGTCTTGCGACCAAGTTGCGGGTGGGATGGCGGGATGTTTGCACGAGCAGTGGAGAGGACAGCTTCAAGACAGTCAAAGTGAATACAACTATAGATCCGCCCCTCCCCCGCTCGTTTTTGGACGCTCTGTTTTTTGACGTGTTCCGCGTCTGCAGGCTATTTCGTGGCCGGGGGAACCGTCACAAAACGATTCGGGGTGCAAAGACGGCGCCGAGGAGGGGATCGAGATCCCCAGGGGCCGACGTCACGACCAGACGAGCTGCGTTGGAGGGGAGGGACGGTGGCCTCCCTCCTGCGTATTCCTACTCAGTCTCCTTCTCTCGTTTCGTGGATACTCGTGCTTTCATCTGTACTCCCTATTGCCATTCACTTCGACTCTCCACGCTGTCGGTCTTCCACCAGGCTCCACACAGGTGGTGCCACTCTACCCGTCAACAGGACACAAGAACAATGCAGAGTCCACGTTTGCCTTCTCAACGCTGCTATTATGTTGTCGACGTTGCGGAAAGCTTGGCAGGAAGGTGACGCGGAGCACATCGCGACCGAGCGGCTGACCTGTCGTTCTGACCCTCGCCCCGCGCAGAGGATTCTAGAATGTATATCTGTAATCCTGCATGAGCGCGCCACGGGCGCGGCAAGTGTATATATGTAATCCTGTCTCGCTGGGTCGCCGAGAACGGGGCCGCGTGCGACAGAGCGCAATGTCGCTCCGGCTCCAGCCCGCGCAGATTTCGTCTGAACGTTGCACTCCCGCTCGAGCACGGCGCATGTTTTGTCATCGCCGGCCCGATGGGACACGGGGCCCAAGAGTGGGCACCACCACCACCTCTCTCGCCCCCTCCCTCCCCCAGGAAAGAGGAGGGGAAGGGGAGGGCAGAGGAGGGAGGGGGCGCATACTCTTGGGGCCCCCTTGGGCAGTGTGGCCGCGCGCGCGGCGCTGTCGCAGGCGCGCCGAGGGCCGGCGTCTTTTCAGAGCTCTCCCGCTCCCGCAGGGGCGCAGGCCGCTCTCTTGCCCGGGGCCAGCAGAAGCAGAGCCACGCGCGAGCAGTGGCGAAGCGTCCCGGCTCGCCTACAGCCCCACCAAACAATGTTCTAATGTTATATGAACATTTTGTGGATCCCACGAAAGATGCTCTTAGAACATTTCTGGCTGGGACCGTCTTGTTTCAACAAGTCGGGCTTATGTCCTAAGAGCATTGCTCTTGTTTTTAGAACATTTTCGGGTTCTAAGAACATTTCGTGGTATGACCATAGGAATGCCGGGACGGTCGGTCCCTGCTCAAGCCACGCGCGAGCGAGTGTCCTCCGGGCAGACGATCGGGAGGGAGAACGAGTAGCAAGGATACGCTGCCGCTGGTAGCCCTCGAGGAAGAACAGACGCCACAAGCATGAACTCTTGGCGCCTTCCCGGGGATTTCTCGGGGCTCCGCGCTGGGCGCAGCAAGAGAAGCACGGCCGCCGCCGTCGGGGAGCCTGGTAGCGCCCTCTCGAGGGCATCTTAGCCGCACCGCCCCTGTTTCTTCGCATCGGCGCGGTTGTGCTGAGGATCGCCGTGGCTGCCGCCCAGTCCTCCCGAGGGGGGCCCACTGCCAGTCGCCGCGGTCTTGGGCTGCACGATCCCGTCGGTTGCTTCGGCGTGGCGGGGCCGAGGATCGCCGCGGCTGCCGTCAAGCCGCGGCGAGGAGGGCCCGTCTGCCTGTCGCAGTCGTCCTGGACTATGCCACCCCGCCGTGCTTCCTGGTCAGCCCCTGGAGCTCGTTTTTTTCAGTCTGGGCGATAACGCCCGTGATCGCCCCCGCCCCTCCCCCCCCCGATCACGTCACCCTGTTTTCCCCACATGTCTCAAGGAATCTCCCAGGGCTTCCAGAGAATCTCAAGGGTTCCCGAGGAATTCGCCGTCGTCGCTGTTGTCCGCGACCGGGAGGTGGTGAAGAAGGAGGAGGAGGAAACCAGATGGTTCGAGGGCCCGTTGAGGACAACGCTAATAGCTTTGTCATCCCCCTGACCTTGATCTGGATTCGCGAGCTGCCTTCCCTGGGGCCTGTAGGGGCGCCATGTTTCCCAGCACAGGCGTTTGCCAATTCCTGTCGCAGTTTATTCGCATGTTCCTCTTCCTCCTCCTCCTCCTCCTCGTCCTCATTCCCCCGTTCCGTCTTGGGCTCCTGGTCCGCTCACCGCTGTCCAGGTGCTGATGCTCCCGCCGATCGCCGGCGCGCATTGCACTGCCCAGCCACTCTTAGCTTCGGAGGCGCGCGCCCTGCTCTATGCCATTTTGGCCAGGCGTGTCGTCGGTGGTGCTTCGGGTCCGTGCAGTGCGGCCTTGCCCTCGGGGCAGCGCGGGAGCCAGCGTTTCAGAGGAGGCTCGCGAAGCATTGGGAGAGGCGGGGATCAGAGATAAAGCGGTTTGAAGACAAGCCGCCCCCCATCCGTGAGGCTCCTGCATACCTTGAAGACGAATGTTCGCGTTCTTTTGGGGGGGAGAGCCACATTTCGAAAACCACCCGCCCTTCATCCGCGAAGCTGCTCCAAAATTTGAGGACGAATGCGCGCGCCGCCATGGCGAGAGCCACCTTTCGAAAACAGCCCGCCCTCCATCCGCGAAGCACATCTCAAGCTTCAGGAACACACGCGGTGAAGAAGTCTCAGCGGACGCGCCCAGCCCGCCCTACCGACACGCTTCGGGGTGCGACCGGGGGGAGTCTTTTATAAAGAAAGGGATTCGGTGACCCCGTCCTCTTCAGAGACTGCTACACGCCACTCCCGCTGTGCAAGAGAGAGAGAGCAACAAAACAAAAACACAAAGACATAATTAGCTGGCAAAGGACCCATTCATATGCAGTTGTGAGTATCGTCGTTGTATGCACCGCATTCGGAGGAGTTCGCTATACGGCCACGAAACTTGTGAGGGGTGTGCCAAAGTTTGTCCGGTGGGCGCATGCAAAAGCAGCCAGTGGGGCCGTCGGTGGAATTCCCTATGGGGCCACGAAACGCGTGAGAGGTGTGCCGAAATAGGTGCGGTGGGCGCATGCGAACGCAGCCACTGGGGCCGTCGATGGAGCTTCCTGTGTGGCCGCGAAACGTGTGAGAGGTGTGCCGAAATTGGTGCGGTGGGCGCATGCGAACGCAGCCACTGGCGCCTTCGGTGGAGCTCCCTATGGGGTCACGAAGCGCGGGAGAGGTATGCTGGAATGGGCGTGGGGACGCATGCGGGCGGTGGCACAAGGGCCGTCGTTGGAGCTCCCTATGGAGCCACGAAGCGTGTGAGGCGTGTGACGACATGGGTGTGGGTGACGGACGCATGCGGGCGGTGGCACTGGCGCCTTCTGTGGAGCTCCCTGCGCGTGAGGGGTGTGCCACGTTGGGATTTGGGGGCGCATGCGGGCTGTTTCACTGGTGGCTTCGGTGGAGCTCCTTATGGGGCCACGAAACGTGTGCGGGGTGTGCCAGATTGGGTTTTGGGGGCGCATGCGGGCTGTTTCACTGGTGGCTTCGGTGGAGCTCCCTATGAGGCCACGAAGCGTGTGAGAGGTGTGCCAAATTGGGTTTTGGGGACGCATGCGGGCGGTCCCACTGGGGGTTTCGGTGGAGCTCCCTATGGGGCCACGATGCGTGTGAGGGATGTGCCAAATTGGGTTTTGGGGACGCATGCGGGCGGTCTCTTTGGGGGCTTCGGTGGAGCTTCCTATGGGGCCGCGAAGCGTGTGAGGGGTGTGCCAGATTGGGTTTGGGGGACGCATGCGGGCGGTCCCACTGGGGGCTTCGGTGGAGCTCCCTGTGGATTCCGCGAAACGTGTGAGGGGTGTGCCGAATTGGGTTTGGGGTACGCATGCGGGCGGTCCCACTGGGGGCTTCGGTGGAGCTCCCTATGGGGCCGGGAAGCGTGTGAGGGGTGTGCCAAATTGGGTTTTGGGGACGCATGCGGGCGGTCTCTTTGGGGGCCTTCGGTGGAGCTTCCTATGGGGCCGCGAAACGTGTGAGGGGTGTGTTAAATTGGGTGTGGCGGACGCATGTTGGCGGTCCCACTGGGGGCTTCGGTGGAATTCCCTGTGGGGCCACGAAGCGCTGTACTGGGTGGGTGAAACGCAGGGAGAAGGGGGAGAAAGGAGGAGGGGAAGGAGGAGGGAGGAAGGAGGGAGGAACGCGGGGACCGTCTTTTCAGAGCGAGGACCCAACACCACAGGAGGGTTGGGAAAAAAGAGCCATCATCCACCTCTTTTCGCTCCTCGTCTTCCTCCTCCTGCTCCTCCTCCTCCCCTTTTCGCCCTTCCAAAAGAATGTCTCCCCTCCACCAACAGGTGACCACCAACAGTAGTGTTTCAATTCATGAGTCACCACCATCGGCAAATACTGTTTCACGTGGCAAGCTGCCACAGCCTCCAGTACTTCTCGCATGGCCGCATCATTCCTCGAGGTGTCTACGCACCTCTTACAACATGCAGCGAGCTCGACATACCCCCCCGAGGGCCTATTCCGATCCGATTGATCCGACTCGCTGTCGGGTCTGTCTTGTTCGATCAGAGTCGATTCCGTTATTCCGACGATCCGATGCGGCCCGCTGTTTGTGTGGCGTTGCTGCGCATCCTGGCGCGCACCACTCGAATCGACTTTGGCTCCATGACGATGCAGCCTGGTCCACTCCAGTTTATACAGATTCTCGGTGCTGACCGCTGGTGCCCTTGCAAGAGGAGGGAGGAGGGAGGAGGATTGGGTGGGAGGAAAAAGACGGGGAGGGGGAGGGAGGGGGAGGGAGGAGCAGTGGGGAGGTGGAGGTGGGGCAGGAGGAGGAGGAGAAGGAGGAGGAGGAGGAGCAGAAGAGGAGGAGGGAGGAGGAGAACATCGAGGCGGAGGGGGGAGGAGGAGGAGGAGGAGGAGGAGGAGGAGGAGGAGGAGGAGGAGGAGGAGGAGGAGGAGGAGGAGGAGGAGGAGGAGAGGAGGAGGAGGGGGAGGGAGGAGGAGGGAGAGGGAGGAGGGGGGAGGGAGGGAGGGAGGGAGGAGGGTGGGAGGGTGAGGTCCTCCTCCTCTCTGCAGGCGGAGTCGGCCGGGCTGGGCCTCTCCCTGTTCAGCCGGCTGCTGCAATTGCCCCCGCTGCGGCCGGCGGCTCTGCGGGTGCAGTACCGCATGCACCCGCTGATCAGGCTGGGCGCCGCCATCGTCGACATCGTCGTTCCGGCGTCCCTGACATCTTCGCCCGCGAGATCTTGGCGCCGCAATTGTTTCACACAACAGGCGATTTGGCCTAGATTTTCGGGCCCCCGGGCCCTCAGAGATCGATCCGGCTCGAAGAGTGCAGCAGGCAGATGGGGTCCAGGGCTCCGGTCGAGGCTGATCAGGCCGAGCGGCGTTGCCATCGTCGACGTCGTTACGGTTGGGCATCTTCTGGCTGTCAAGAACTCATGACAGCGGAACCCCGCCCTGGGCCCCTGAACCGTCAGAAGATGATTCGGGATGAAAATCCGGTCCCTTGGGCAGGTCCAGCGGAGCCATGTTGCGAAACAAGCACGACGTCGGATGCTGGTGGGCGTAGACGCCGAGAGTCGTCGTCGTCGTTGTTGTTGTCGTCATTGCTGCGGTCGGCGGTCAGGCCGAGCGTCGTCGTAGTTATCGTCGTTGGCGTCCTGGCCGGGCTTTCTACGATGTGCGCGTCACTGTCCTCCTCCTCTTCCTCCTCCTCATCTTCAGTCCACTACTGCTCCTCCTCCTCCTCCCTCCTCCTCCTCCTCCTCCTCCTCCTCCTCCTCCTCCTCCTCCTCCTCCCCTTTCTCCCCTCCCCTCCCCAGCCTCCTTCCTCTTCCGCCTCCACCACCTCTCCCCTCCCCTTTCCTTCACGGAGAAGGATGAGCAACAGCAGCGGAGCAGCAGACGGAGGAGCAGGAGGGATGAGCAGAAGGCGCAGGAGTTGGAGGAGGAGGACGACCATGACCATGACAACGGCGACAACGACGACATCAGCTCTCCCGTATCCCTCCTGTGATGCGTGCGTGCAGACCAGAGTGTCAAAAAGGAACCCAGCCGTGGCGACGAGAAGCCCCCCCAATTCTCCCAACGCGAGCGAAAAGCACAGTAAAACCTCGAACCTCGAGTCGCGAGGGATCGAGAGTGTCGGTTGTCAGTGGAATGCGCGCCGTTCTTCGAGCTGTGCGCGTTACCCCGTCGCTTCGTTGTACACCAGCCTACCGCATCGGACGGGTTGTCTCCCGACGCCGCCACGCACGCCCATGCCGATCCACAGCGTCCTGGGGAGTGTCAACACCCATGCCGCGCCCGTCTTCTTTCTGGCGCAGTCGTGCTGCATGTGGGCTACAACGGATATTCATGGCACCGTGCAGTTACTTCGGGTACACGTCCACCACGGCGTCTGTGAATTACAGATCCCGTGCCGAGGAAACCTGGACACATCCCACAGCGTGTTCAAACCGCATGGCGCACATAACGGATGTTACTCACCCGTGCGTGTTTTCGCTTGTTTTCGCTTTGCCCAGGCCAAGCCAGGCAATTTGTCAGGCCGTCTCAAGCGAACTTGGACCCAAGCCACACCAAGCAAATTCTGATGACGTCCCAAGCGAAAGCAGGTCCAGACCGGGCCAAACCAAGGCAAACCCCGACAAAGTTTGAGGACGTCTCTAACGAATCCAGGCCCAAACCAGGCCAAACCAGGGGCCACCCCAGGCAAGCGGGGCGCGCGGCCAAACCAGGCCAAACCAGGGGCCGAACCTGGCAGATTTCGAAGACCTCCCAGGCAGAATCGCCCACACCAGGCTCCATCCACCCTCCTTCATAAATTGTATACTTCGAAGTGGATCGCCCCAGGGCCCCTCCCCGCAAGCGGACGCCCGTTTAGAATTTCAAGTGGGGGGCGTTTGGGCCGCGTGCCCGCCGATACGGCCGGGGCTCGGCGCGGAAGCCTTCGGTTGCCTCTCGGGTGTCGCTGGGGCCCTGGTGTGGCGTTCGGGGGAGCACTTCCGAGCCCGTCGTATTCATTTGACCGTAAGTCCCGAGACACTTCCGAGACACAATGAATCTTCGAGTCCCAGAAGATCGGGAAGTGGGGGGGAAGACGCAAGCCCAGAAACAACTGGAAGATCTGAGGGTGTCCTTGGATGTGTGTGTACTTGTTTGTGTGTGTGTGTGTCCCTCCTGGGCCCCTTTCTAGATGTCTCGACCACGGCGACGAGAGATTGTCTGTTTTCCTCTGGCACGTAACGGTCGTTACCCGTGCCAAACCACCCCCGTCGGGGGGGGGGGGAGGTTGGGCCTCCCCACATGCTGGTGCTCGAGCGCGCAGTGTGGCGGTTGCGCCGCATCCCCCGTCCCCACGTACCCTACCCCGCCCAAGCGTTACTATCACCTGGGGCCCCAAAGCCTCCCCAGGGCAACGACCGCTTCCGGGAATAAGCCATAAACAATATCAAGGGTGTCATTTTTTCCTCTCTTTCTCGGCCACGGCGACGGCGAGGCCTCGTGCCCGTGCCGCCGATCCGGGGCGCTCCTGGTGTTCGAGGGCCGCTTCCGCGCAGGGAGGAGCGAAGAGGCTCAAGTTTCGAGGTGCTCGGAGGTATTCGCTGGTTCTTCGGGGTCTGCTGCCGCATGGGCGTCCCTTTGTTCTTTGATTCCCCGATCGCGACGACGACTGGCGACGACGCCGACGGAGACGACGACGAGGACGACGACGACGACGACGACCGACGATGACGACAACCGACGAGCGGCGACGACGACGACGACGACGACGACCGACGACCGACGACCGACGAATGGCGACGACGACGACCGACGACGACGGACGAACCGCGACAACGACGACGACGACGACGACGACGACGACGACGACGACGGCGACGACGACGACGACGAACGGCGAACGGCGACAACGACGACGACGACGACCGGCGAGCGGCGAGCACGACGACGTCGACGACGACCGACGACGACGGCGTCGAGGCACGTCGGGCGCCGGGCAGGCAGTGGCCGTCGGAGGCCTTCTACAGGGGTACGCTGGTCGATGGCGAGAGCGTGGTCGGCAGGCCGCGGCTCCGGGCCTCCCCCTCCCCTCGAGGAGGAGGAGGAGGATTGGATTGGACACTTCGAGCGGACAAGGCTGAACCTTCCAGCAACGAAGGTTAGAGGAGAGACCCTGCACCGCTAAGCGGCACAGGGCTACCACCCCAACCGACATGCCAGAAAGCCCAACCTCAGAGAGGAGACGGCCGTCCCAGCGGCCCATGGTCACTCCAATGCAGGGCGCCGAACCGGCGCGCACGGACACAAGCGCGGCACTCCATTGCCGGCGCCGCCACTTCGCGTGCAGGATCGGGAGGAGGAGCAGAAGCAGCAGCAGCAGGACGAGCTGCCGGAGACCAGGGATCTCCTCCGCCATGGTGCCAAGGGTCAGGGGCTGGAGTGCCATCTCCTGTGCCCTTCTTCTTGTCGCACTTGTCGAGGCTCTTGTCCTTGCCCTTGCTGGGGCTCTTGGGAGGTGGAGGAGGAGGAGGAGGAGGAGGAGGAGGAGGAGGAGGGGGAGATGGAGGAGGAGGAGGAGGAGGAGGAGGAGGAAAAGGAGGAGGAGGAGGAGGAGGAGGAGGAGGAGGGGGAGAGAGGCGCAGGGGCAACGGTGAGGGGGGGATGCGGTAGGATCGCGTCATGCTGACCGGCGGCGACCCCGCCGCCAGCGTTCGACGTTGAGCGTCTTTGGCGACCCAGAATCGGTCGATCTTTAACGATCTGACGTTTCGGAAACGGCCGATCGTTCAAGGTTGAACGATCCCCGCGGTGTCAGAAGCCAACGCCGAAGTCGGCACGACACGAGCGTGCCGTAGGCAGGGGGGGGGGGGGCCTCTTGCCCTCCAAGAGGCCTGCTGCTTGGCAAGCCTTCGATCCCTGCGGGGGAGCCCCCCGCGCCTTCGGTGGGGGGGGCCCTCAGGGGCAGCGCTAGCGGGGGGGGGAACTAGGCTCAGAGGGGGATGCGTCGACCTCCGATCGCCCATTGATCGCCGATCTTAGGGGTGGATGCATCGATCCCCCAATCGCCCATTGACCCCCGCCCAGGAAAGTGCGGATTCGCCACCGGGGGCCTGTCGCCGATCTATCGACGATGAATCGCTGCTTCCCGGTCGATGCATCCCCGGGTGTGCCAGTCCCTCCTGTCGTTGCCCCGCAGAGGCAGCACGAAGCTTCTTGTTCGCCATCCTCCTCCCTGCAGCCTTCCTCCTCCTCCTCCTCGTCCTCGCCCTCCTCGCCCTGTTCCCTCCAGCCCTCCTCCTCCTCCTCCTCCTGCTCCTCCTCCTGCTCCTCCTCCTCCTCCTCCTCTTTCTTCCCCTCCTCTTCCTCGCCCTCCTTGCCCTCCTCCGCGCGTGAGTTTACGTGCATAAATGTCGACGCCCATGTCGGCACGCCTCTCACGAGGATCGCGCCCGCTTCATTCCCGTTCTTCTTCTCCCTCTTTGCCCGTGCACGCCCACGCCCAAGGCTGCGGGCGCGACGCCGCCCGGAGTCCCCGCGACGCGCGCTGGTCGCCCCGAAGGGGTCCCGGCGACGCGCTCGGGTCGTCCGCTGCGCGGAGCAGAGAGCGAGCAGGCTGGCTCCCGCCCGGGATGCGCGGCCCGAAAGCGGCCTCAATACGTCGAATACGCCGAACAACCTCCGAACATCGAAAGTCGCCGCCATGCGAACTCCACTGGGCCGCCATGCGAGTTCCGCCACGGAGACCTTAGGTGGAGCTCCGTGTGGGGACACGAAACGCTGTACTGGGTGGTGGATGACGCATGCGGGCGGTCCCAGTGGGGCCTTCGGTGGGGCCCCCTGTGGGGCTACGAAGCGCTGTGCTGGTGGGTGGATGACGGATGCGGGCGGCCCCAGTGGAACCCCCTATTGGGCCACGAAGCGCTGTACTGGGTGGGGGGAACGCATGCGGGCGGTCCCACTGGAGCCTTCGGTGGAGCTCCCTATGGGGCCACGAAGTGCTGTGGTGGGCGGTGGATGACGCATGCGGGCTGTCCCACTGGGGCCTTCGGTGGAGCTCCCGATGGGGCCACGAAGCGTTGTACTGGGTGGTGGGTGACGCATGCGGGCGGTCCCACTGGGGCTTTCGGTGGAAGTCCCTATGGGGCCACGAAGTGCTGTCCTGGGTAGTGGATGACGCATACGGGCTGTCCCACCGGGATCTTCGCTGGAGCCCCCTATGGGGCCACGAAACGCTGTACTGGGTGGTGGATGACGCCAGCGGGCGGTCCCATTGGAGCCTTCGGTAGAGCTCCTTTTATGGGGCCACGAAGTGCTGTGCTGGCTGGTGGATGACGCATGCGGGCGGTCCCACTGAGCCTTCGGTGGAGCTCCCTGCGGGGCCACGAAGTTAGGGAGGAGTGGGGGGAGGAGGAAAGAATGGAAAACGCGGGGGCCGTCTCTTCGAAACGAGGACCCAACACCACAGGATGGTTGGGAACAAATGCAGGAACTTCACAGATTGAGGGCGGGCCGTTTTCAAAATGTGGTTCTCGCCTTGGCGCCGCGGACACTCGTCTTAAACATTTGCAATAGTTTCATGTATTGAAGGCGGATCCGTTCCAAAATGTGGCTCTCGCCTAAGCGTTGCACACATTATTGTTAAATACATGCAAGAGTTACACTTATTCCCATGATCGACGTACCGGAAATCGTGTTCTGGAAGGATTCAAGATTATGGGGGCGGTGTTTAAGTCCAGGAACGGCGTTCTGGCACGATTCAGGATCGTCAAGACGGAACAGTCAAGTTTATCCGTGGCGCTGGGATACCGAAAACGATGTTTTGGCTTGCTTCAGGGTCTTCCGCCAGTTGCCTTCCAACAAGGCAGGTCCCTCTTCCGTAACCATTTTGGCTCAAGTTGGCGTGGGGCGCGATTCACGGCCGATCGCCAGCAGCAAATTAAGGATTACAAGGTACCGTTTTGTTTGAAGATCGGTGTTTCGAACGTCTCCATGTTCCGAGTCGCGTCCTCCATGACAGAGGTCAGCGCAATGAATGAAGGGCCCGCACTTGGCGGTTACCTCCTCACGTCGAGCCTTCTCTCTGCCGCTTCGGTCAAGAAGGATGTGCCGCGCGGCGGGGATGCCGAGATCGCTGCAAATCCGTTGCTCCCGATGTGGGTCCACAGCCAGTTGGAGATCGACTCTGCTGCTTTCACCTCTACCATCTCAGACGATTCTTTCTCCACTGTGGACGACTGTCGGCAGGCTCCTTCCAGCAGGGCGATGAGCCCCATGCAAGTGCGAATCGTGAAGCTGGGAAACGAGCTCTCTCCTCGCAAGCCGGGCACCCCGTGCACGCCTTTGAACGTGAAGGCGGCGGCGTTTGTCCCGAAAGGCGGCGACCAGCGGACCACTGTGATGATGCGCAATCTACCCACCGCGTTTTCACGGGCCAAGTTGATCGACTTGCTTGAGGAGAAGGGTTTCGAAGGGCAGTTCGATCTTCTCTATCTCCCAATGGACTTCAAATCTAAGTGCAACTTCGGCTTTGCGTTTGTGAACTGGGGGGCGGGCGGTGAGAGCGCCTTACCCCCCTACGCCGTGTACCTCATGCGGCCGGGGCGATCGGCTATGTCTGCGGATGTGAGAGGTCACGCAGGCATTACGGTCGCGTCTACAGACCCTCTTGACTGGGGGACATGAGGGAGATGCTGATTCACGGTCGGTGTCGACCCAGCCACCGCGCTGGGACCGCTGGTGTTTGCTTCTGGTGAGCTTGACGCTATTGTGTGGATGTTGCAGTGCACTCGTTGGCACCAGGGCCAAGGTTCACGTCTGTCTGGATGGACTCGACGTTTCGGCGCTCCAGGTTTCGAGGCCTGGCCGACGTCTCAGTGCGGGGGTGAGAGACCCACTGAGGGCGTAGACCATCTCAGTGCGGGGGTGAGAGACCCACTGAGAAACCCTGGTCTGTGGATCGTGTCCCAGGCTTGCGCTGCTCAGGTCTGCTCTGTAGTGTTATGTTCTCCGGCGGCGTCATCGGCAACGAATTCGTGATGCGCAAATCGACGTCAACACGCTCGTCTACTGACTTGCATGCCTTTCAAACTTCCTTGTGCAGTTAGGGATCACCTTTTTCGTCTTTACAGGTGACCCTTTGTATAGTCCTCGTTGACCTTTTGTCTTGAGGCGGGGACCATTTTTGTCTCCTTTCTCTCTGCGGCGTGGCTAGGCAACATTTCACAAGGTGCACTCTTGTGAAGCATAGGCCGCGGCGGCTCCAACAGGCCTTGTGAACATTTCACAAAAGGAGCAAATCGTTGCACAAGTTTACTCTTGTGAACTACACTTCCTATGTAGCATCATTGTGCCGGTAGGGGACAATACGTCCCACCTGGCCTGCCCTGTGTAGTTCCGCGCTCCAGGTAATCAGTGCGCTGTGAGGGCGACAATAGCGTCCGCCCTGAGCAATTTACCATTTCCCTAGGGGGTCCGATGCGCCTCCTAGGGCTCAGAGGTCAGGCAGCCCCTGACTATACCACTACACTTGCGTTTGTGAACTTGACGACTCGTGAAAACGCATTGCGATGTTCGAATGTCTTTCACAATTTCGCATCGTGGTCATCATCTAGATGCCGCAAAGTGTGTGCCATATGTTGGGGAGAAGTGCAAGGACTGCACGCGAATGTTGTGAGCTATCAGAACAGCGCCGTCATGCGCAAGCAAGACGTACCAGATGATTACAAGCCCGCAATGTTCCAAAACGGTCTGCAGATCCCGTTCCCGCGCACGACGTCAGAGTCCAAACCTAAGCGTTCTCGGACCCGTTCCCGTACCGAGAAGTCCGAGTTTGGCAATTTCGAGTAGTGCAGGTTGCGTGCAGAGTTCCGCACCGGTGGGTTGAGCGTGGCGACCTTGCGCTCTGTTTGCAGTCACGGAGATCCTGAGGTCTGGGCGAGGCCATGTAGCTACGTCCCATACGAAGGCCCGATCACGGGGGGGCTCGAACCAGCATCCTGGGGCGCAAATTTTTATTTGTCGCTTACTTCGCGTTCTATGTTTCACTGTTCTCGGTTGGTGGCTAGCTCATCTGAAGTGGATGTCGCGTTGCTTCTGCGCTGAGGTGCAGTCGCAGTACTAACACAGGGCAGTGCTGTTTGAGCACCTCTGTGTCACATATTGGAATATCGGCGTGCCCGAACATGCGGCAAGCAATCTCGGCTGATATTTCCGTTGGCTTTGACAGTCTCAGCCATCTGCGTTTTCTTAATTACAGAGAGTCCGTTTACATGCCACACGTATGGTATACCAGTGACATGGAGAAGATTGGGTACTGCATTGTCGCAGTACTCGGCCCTCGTGATGCCACGAATGCGTCACGAGGGCCTCGAATGCCAACGGTGGGATCAATGCCCTTTGTCTGCATTGTGCCTCTCAGATAATATAAAAAAACAAGGCAGGTCCCTCTGTGAAAATGAACCGGTGTAGGGTCCTATGAAGAGGGCGCTTGGGGGGAGGGTTTATTCCAGCAGCCTCGATGCCTCTTGGGTTTGCGCTGGTCCTCCTCCTCCTCCTCCTCCTCCTCCTCCTCCTCTTCGCCCTCCTTCCCCTCTTCGCCCTCCTGCCCTCCTGGCCCTCCAGCCCTCCTTCCTCCTCTTCGCCCCCCCTGCCCTTCCTCACCCCCCCCCTCCCAGGGGGGAGGGCGGAGGGGGGGGGATGGGAGGTCGGAACCGAGCAAGACGTCGGAAGGCCCAGGGCCGCGCGCGGCCAGCAGGCCCGCGCGGGTCCCTGCACTCCGCCTCGATGGGCTCCAGCCCTCGAGGGGGTCCACTCTAGGACCCCGTGCCCAGAGGCACCCTGCTCGCCTCCAGGGTGCCCTGCGTTTCTTGGGTTTCGATGGCTGTGCGATGGCAGTCGTGACGTTGTCCCACACCCAAAGCCAATGGACACCCCGGGGTCTCCGAATTTGGGTTTCTCGGGGAAGGTTGCTTGTGGTCGAGATCCTACTGTATCGCTGGTTCCTGGAAGGGTCCTCGCCTTGGGATGCTTTCCAGCAGCTGCGCCTCGCCGAGAGCGCTCCTGGGGTGCCAGCATCGTCCCGAACGGCCGCCGGAGGCCCGAATTATGGTGAAAACCCAGGCCTCCGACGACGTGACTTTTTCGGTCTGTGCGCTCTTCCTCGATCGATCTCGGCGGCGCCGGAGGCGCCGTCAGGTGGGCGCAGCGCCAATCCAGGAAATCCGTGCGGACCTCCGAAAGCGCATGTGCACGTGACCTTCAATTGTTGTCGAGGGCATGCGTTGCGCGAACGTTCGTAACACGAGGGAGGGGGATCCAGCGCCGATCCAAGAGATCCGTCGAGACCTTCGACCTGACATGTTTATGTCCTTACATCATTCTTCATATTAAAGAGCGAGGAGAGCAAGGGCGAGGAGGGAGGAGGAGCGTCGAGGGGAAGGAGGGGTACGAAGACGGGATAGTCGAAAGGACCAGGAGGAGGAGACAGAGGATCAGGGAGAAAGGGCGGATGGATGGTGATGAGGAGGAGCATGAGTATCTCAGGGTGTGTGGGGGGTAGGATTTCGCGAAGGAGGAGGAGGAGAAGGAAGATGAGGAGGAGTAGGCAGGATAATGAGGAGGTGGAGGAGGAGCATTTCAGAAAGACGGGAAGAGGAGTTTCTCCCTCCCTCCTCCTCCCTCTCCCTCCTCTCTCCTCTGGTCTCTCTTCCCTTACCCCTTCCTATCCTGGAATCGTTCTCCACACTGCCTCCTCCTCCTTTTCCTCGTCCCCCGCCGCCTACCCCTCCTCCTCTTCCTCCTCATCCTCCTCCTCCTCCTCCTCTCCCTCGATTCTCCTTTCTTTGCCTCTGTTCTCCTTCTTCTACCTGTTTCTTCATCCCTCCTCTCTGCTCCTCATCTTCCTCCCGTCCCTCGGCCCTCTGGAGTCATCATCCTCCTCATGCTCCTAGATTTCTGCTCTACCCCATACTCCTCATGGAGACCTCCATCCTCCCTCATACCTGGTTCCTCCTTACTCCCCCTTCCGCCCTCAACGTGGACCCCTGGAAGTCTCCACACCTTCCCGGAGATTCGTTCGGCATGCCGACTCGTCTTCTGACGGCCTTGTGCCTGGAATGGATTCTCGAATGCCGAACATGTCCAAACATTGTCCATCTTGTTTCTCGCTGCCACGACGCAAGGAGGTGGCGGCCAGCTTCCCTGCACAGAATCGACGATGATGACAAAGGCGGCGGCGGCGGGACCGGACGGCAGGCCACTGCTCCCCGGGTTCCCGTGGCCAGCTGCCGGGCCGATCGCCTTCATCGAAGCCGCGGGCTTCGAGGAGAGGGGGGATAGAGGAGGACTGGGTCGGACGGAAGGGATTCGAGGGATCTGGAAACGGGTGCATGCATGCGGCTGTGTGCGGCTGGTTTCGGCCCCCACCGCCGGTCGCTCTCTTCGGTACGCTGGGCCCCTTGGCACCGGGAGACATCCTGAGTCTTTTGTTGACGATCCCACGGCTGTGGAACGGTTCCCAGAGACCAGAAACGTCCAAATATCGGCGTCCTTCGCATGTGTTTGCCGTCGCCAGGATTTGAGAAGAGGAAAGGAGGAGGAAGAGGCGGAGGGGGAGGAGGAGGAGGAAGAGGAGGAGGAGGATGATAAGAAAGAAGAGTAGGAAGACCAGTGCAATCCCAAGATCCGTCAACGATGTTGCAATAAGCCCTCCCTCCAAGTTCTCTGTTCACTGTTCACAGGTCCCTACAAGGATTCGTTTGGCACTTAGGCAAGCTCCCCGTTTTGAAGACAACCGTCTGAAATTCCGGAACCGTGCCAGAACACCATTCTTGGGATTTCAACGTGGTGAATCAACGTTACGGTTGCGTCCTGGTGATGTTGACAAAAATGTAGGAACGTCAACCATCATTTTCTTTGAACATGTTGCAAGCTCTCGAGACGAATCCGCGCGGCGCTAAGGCGAAAGCCACCGTTTTGAAAATGTCGAGATGTATCGCCCCCGACGCCCTTCCGTGCCTCCCCTACATATCCCTTTCCTGCTCTCACCCATGCACTGTACTGAAGCCGTTTTGGCGCTGAGGATTTGAGAGTGAAACGGATCGGCATCGTTTATTGCTGTCAAGATGGCAGCGGAGCGCGGGTGACACTGACCCGCAGATCCACGGAGATCAGCCTGCCCGCCTGTGAGGCGGCTGACGGCCGCGATGAGCGTGGAGGCTCTCGCACAGGAGCTACTGGAGACGAAGCGAGAGCTCGGCCGACTGATGGAGACGGTCGAGAACCAGAACCAGACGATCACAGGGCTCCAGACGGAGCGAGCCGACGCAGATGCAGCGAGTCGGCAGCAGTCGACGAAGGCTTTCGCCAACGCGATTATCGGAGACAAAGGGAAGCCGCCGACCTTCGACAACACGAAGAAGCTAGACTTCCATGATTGGGCGTTCAAGTTCAAGGCGTACATCGGCAACCAGAGTCGGAAGTGCTTAGAGGGAATGACCCAGGTCGAGTACGGCCAGAACCAGCTGAACTACGCCAACTACGACGACGAGTGGAGACAGATGGCGCAGTCGCTGTTCTACCAGCTCACGATGTATACGGAGGGCACCCCGCTCGGCATCATCCGCAAGGTCAGTAACCAAGACGGATTCGAGGCATACCGCAGGCTGAGCTCCCAGTATGACCCTCAGAACATGGGCAGCATTCTATCGAGACTGATGAGGGTGCTGGAGTTCGACTTCGGCGGAGAAGCGGATTTCCTCGACAATATGGCGAAGTTCGAGATTTCGATCGAAGAGTACGAGAAGCTGGCGAGCGAGGCCCTCAGCGACAACATCCGCTCGGCGGTCTTGATCGCGCGAGCCCCTGAGGCCTTGAGGAACCACGTGCTGCTGGGGACACCCAAGGAGGAGATCCAGTGGGCGAGGATCAAGAAGGTGGCCGCCGACTTCCTGCTCACGAAGCAGTCCATGCCTGGTGGCCCTGCGCCGATGGACATCGGCGCCATCAACAGCAAGGGCGGAAGAGGATACGGCAAAGCCAAAGGCAAAGGCAGGGGCAAAGGCAACGACACCAGAGGTAAGGGCAAGGACAGGAGCAGCGGCGGTGGCATCGCCGGCGGAGAGAAGAAGTTCCAGGGACACTGCGGACGATGCGGCAAGTGGGGGCACAAACAGAAGGACTGCTCCGCCAAGATCCACAACGTGAGCACCTGGGACGGCAGCGGCTGGGACGGCAACACCTGGGACGAGAAGTGGGGGAGCTGGGACACCACCAACGAGAAGGAGAAGGGTGCGGCCTCCTCCCACGAGGACGCCAGCGCCTCCATCAGTGCCAACGCCCTCCAGTGCTCCGAGTGCGAGGACGCTGCGTGGATCTTCGCCGTCGGCACGCTTGAGGGCCCGAGCGGAACAAGAGTTGGCCAGACGGTTGACATCATGGTGGACACTGGCGCCAACAAGTCGGTGTGCGGGCCTAGCGACTTCCCCGACTACCCCACTATGCAGGACAGGAGGCTGGAGATCAAGGTCGCCAACGGGACCTCCCTGAAGCACTACGGCGACAAGCAGGTGAACTTGAAGACGCCGAATGACGACGAGATCAGTGTGAGATTCCACGTCACGGAGGCGACGCAACCGATCCTGAGTGTCAACAGCATCAACAAGGCAGGAGCTGGGGTGGAGTTCCCACCGTCAGGCTCGACGGGCCCACCCTCGATCACGCGGGATTCGAGGAGCGGGCGATCACGGCTTGGGCTGAAGAGGAGGCTCGGCCTGTTCTTCCTGCGCGCGACGGTGATGAGCTACGTCGGCACCAAGATCGGCGCGGACGGCCTGGTCGTCTACAACACGGCGACGGGCGTCCCCGAGGAGTACATCGCTGCGCAGGTGGACCAGCCGATGGAGCAAGAAGTCAGGCCCGAGGCTACGGTGATGACGGCTTCCAGGGAGCCGACGCGAGCCGAGAGAGAGGCTCACGAGGCCCTCCACTGTCCATACGCAGCGTGGTGCGCGGACTGTGTAGGGGGGCGAGGCCTGGACGACAGGCATGAGAGGATCAAAGAGGTAGAAGGTGTGCCTGTGATCCAGATCGACTACATGTTCGGCAAGACGCATCGTGACGAGAAAGTGCACCCAGTCATGAATGCCATCGACAACGTATACCACTCTACGGCCTCGGTATGGTGCGAGGCGAAAGGTGGAGGAGACCTGTTTCTCCTGAAGTGTCTCAAGCGGTACGTGGAGAAGCTCGGGTTTGAGAAGGTTATCATCCAGTGCGACCCCGAGAATGCGGCCAAGGACGTGGCGGCCAAGGTCGCGAGGGACATCGGGAACAACGCGACCTTCAGGTACACGCCGAAGACGAGCAAGGGGAGCAACGGCATGGTGGAGAGGTTCCACTCGTTCATCGAGGGTATGACGAGGACCTGGAGGAGAGCCATTGGGGCAAAGTACGGTATCGTGGTCGAGTTGAGGCATCCCCTGATGGCCTGGATCGTGCGCCACGCATCGTGGACTCACGACCGCTTCCTCATCCACCGCTCCGACTACAAGACGTCCTACGAGCGTCAGCACGAGAGGCATTATGCCAAGAAGGTCCTACCACTCGGCGAGACGGTCATGTGGAGGCAACCTGGGCCTATCGCCGCCAAGTTCGAGTCCGCGTGGGGCTACGGCATCTACCTCGGGCGGTCGTTGGAGGACGACTCCCACATCTGCGGCACCAGGCATGGCATCGTCGTGGCGAGGTCCGTACGGAGGCTCGTGGAGAGCGAGCGCTACGACAAGCAGCTGCTCCTGGCCATGAAGGGCATCCCGAGCGACACGAAGGCGCCGAATGCATCCACGCCTGTGGCAGACAGACCAGCCCCCGACCTCGACCTCCCGCAGCCCGCCAGGCTTCCGCGACCAGCGGACGCCGCGCCCGAGGAGGGGCAGGCAGGCCCCCAGGAGGGGGAGGTGAGGTCCGAGGAGCCGCAGGAGGGGGACCCAGGAGGCGCCGAGGCAGCCGCCGACGGCGACGAGGCCATGGACGACGTAGAGGACGCACCACAGCCCGTCACGAAGAGGCCGAGGGGCCGACCAGTTACACGAGTGCTTCCAGACCCGATGTCAAGAGAGTTTACCCCAGGCTGTAGTGGATGCTTGGGCACATCGTACCGTCATTCGAACTTCTGTCTCGAGAGGAGGGGGTTGCCTCCTAACGAGCCGCGTGGCAAGCGGGCCGCGGCAGAGAGCGCAGCTGCACCTGAGGTGAAGCGTGCAGCAGTCGAGGAGCCTGAGAGCTCGGCTGGCAAGCGGGCCGGCGATGAGGCGCCTGCGGAAGGCGAGGCGCACAAGGAGAGGAGAATTGCTACGGTGAAGGTTGGCAGCGTGTCCGTCGCCAACTTGATGGGCTACCCCGACGACACCGAGCTCTGCGCGCCGTGCGAGCTCGACCCCAACTTCGAGCTGCTGAGCGAGGCGTACTACGACGACGACGACGGTGAGTGCCTCGACCCCGACGCCGTCCGCGAGGGGATCAAGAGGGAGGCGAACTTCATGGAGTCTCTCGGCGTCGGCGAGGTCGTGGCGCGACCCCGAGACATGAAGGTGTGGGGCACGAGGTGGTGCCACCGCAAGAAGGGTGATGGGGGTCCGCAGCAGGTTCGTCGTGAAGCAGTTCAGGGACGCCCAGGCGGGGGATTCCTTCGCCTGCACCCCGCGCACGGAGGCTGTGCGCGTGCTGATGGCGGCGGCGCTGATGCTCAAGCACGTCATCGTGACAAAAGACTTCAGCGTGGCGTTCATGCACACGCCCGTGAAGGACGGCGCCGAGATCTACGTGGAGATGCCGCCCGAGTACGGCATGGGGCATGGATACGTGTGGAGACTGAAGAGGTCTCTGTATGGGCTCAGAGAGGCAGCGCTACGATTCCAGGAGTTCCTGGAGAGCATCGTGGTCGGGATTGGATTCAAGGTCTGCAAGGCGGAGCCCACTATATACCATCACATCGAGAAGGGCATCAGGGTCGTGGTCCACACGGACGATCCTCTTGCCTCAGGTCCCACGCGGGGAGTGCTCGACGAGTTCTTCGACGAGCTGGCCAAGCACCTCGCGATCAAGGGGCGGTACGTCCTGGGCGAGAACCCCGTGATCTACCTCGGCTCGTCGCTGCAGAGGTTCGGGGACGTGATCGTGGAGAAGAACAAGCCCGGGTACGTCGAGAGCATCCAAACGTGAGATGGGAATGCTGTGGGGCCTTACTGTCTCGCAACTTGCGCGTCTGGGTCAGGCCAGACCTCACCCCGCCCGGGGCGAGAGCCGCTTCAACAGCGAGGCAGCACTCTCTGTACGGAGGTGCTGCGGAGCTTCCAGTACTCGGTTCGCGGGGCTGAGACGTGATGTACCGCTGAAGGAGTCGGTCGTCGGCGAGGAGCCGCGGGAGGCGGACATGCCGATGGCCAGACGCCCTCTCCGTACTCAGCGGGGACGGCAGTTCGGACCTGGCCATGGTTCCCGCTCCACGTAGGATACAAGCGATCCGATGGTTAGCACCGACCTCGGGGCTGGGCGGTGCCACGATACCCGCCAGTGACAGCATGCGGGAATCGTGCGGTTGGTGCGGGGGGTCGTCGTGCCTTCCGGCCGCACGGAGAGTCAGTGCTCGCCCAGTCGAGCCCTGAGGCCGAGTACCTGGGGGCCGTGGAGCTGGCGGCGGAGATGCTGTACGTGAGGGAGCTCGTCAAGTTCATGGGCTTCGACGCGTCACTGGAGATCGAGTGCGACGCGTCCTCCGCCATCGCGATTGCCTCGCGGCGCGGACTCGGCAGGTTACGACATCTGGAGGTGAAGTGGCTATGGCTACAGCAGCTGGTCGGTACGGGCCAGATCAAGATCGTGAAGGTGAAGGGCACGGAGAACCTCCCCGACGTTGGGACGAAGTTCCTGGGGAAGGGTGCGCTCGAGAAGTGCCGTACCATGCTTGGTCTGGTCCCGATCGACGCCCTCGGGAATGGCATCGTGGCTGCCCTGAGCGCGTCCCGAGGAGCACGGTACCTGGCGACGTTCATGGTGCTCGTGAACGGCGTGAAGGCCCAGCCAGCCACGCCCGACGGCGGACCCGATCCACACCTGGCGATCGTGGTGATCTGGTCGGTCCTCTGCATGCTCGTGGGCGTGATGCTGTGCTGGTGTGGCCGGTGCATGTGCCTGTACCTCCCGAGGTCAGCTGCAGGACGGACGGGCAAGGGCTGCTCCAAGGGTCAGCCCAGTGAGAGCTCGGAGAGGGGCAGATCGGAGCCAGAACCCGATCCGCCTCCAGCACCCGACGCTCCCCGTGATCCATGCCGGGAGCCGTCGGAGCCGCGTGGCAGGGGCGTGCTGCTGTTCCACCTGGACACGGTCGGGACCTCGATCCATTCGAGTCCGAACTGCCAGGCTCTGCGCGATCGGGATCACCCGCTGGTGACGAGAAGGGGTTGCCTGATCTGCGCTCGATTGCTGGGCCAGGGGGTGCGCATGCTGCACCACACGGACAGTGTCGAGAGTGCGGTCCACGCCGACGCTGCCTGCCGCGGGTTGAGGTCGCGGAGGCGCCGTCTTGTGAGCCGCGGAGCGTGTGCGTTTTGTTTCGGGCATCGTGGCTAGTGCCTGCCGAGCGGAGGCTGGGCACGAGGTCGAGGAGGGGTGGTCGAGAAATATCGCCCGAGCTTCCGAGCTCTACAATCCATTGCTCTCACCATGCCCTGTCTGAAGCCGTTTCGGGCTGAGGATTTGAGAGTTGCGATGGATGGCCTGTTTCTTGCTGCTCCAGACTTCGGGGTATGGAAAACAGAGTGGAGTTTGGCAGGAAGACAAGCATTCCGGATGGACCCTCATCCGATCCGGGAGCCTTGCATAATTTGGCATCCCCAGGTGGGAGACCCGTGCGGGTACGGGGGGGGGGGGGGGGAGCACCTTTTCAGTATTTTTGCGCCGAGCCTTCCAGATAATGCGAGACCAGCACCATTCCATTGCTCGCGCAATCGCCCCACCCATCCACCCGCAATCTGGTTTGCAAAACCCGCGCGGCGGCGATTGCGATGAGTGCGCGGAGCGGGTTTGCGCACGCCTGCGGCCGCACTCGCGCGCACAGAGTCGCGCGCAGGGCGGCCCGTTCGCTTGGCGTCCGACGCGGCCGCGGTGGCGCTGACCGGGGACGTCCTGGCACGTCTCGTAGGCGGCGCCGACGCGCGGGCACTTCAGTGCGAGTCGGGCACGAGTGGCCCGCATTTGGATTGTTGACTGGCGGCGCCCCCCCCCCACCACCCACCACCCCAGCAAGCGCACAAAGGCGTTTCGAACGATTCCGACGCGCGCGCGAGAGCCCCGCTCGGTCGCATGTCAAGGAGCAAATAGATCCGTACGGCCCCTTCGGAAGGCGCAAGAACGCGCAGATTTCGTTTGACAGATCGTCTTGTGAATCCCGCGTTTTGGAATATACTTTGAAACCTCGATTCTAAAATCCGCACCAAACCGACGATTTTTGAATCATTCCAGCATGCGCCCGCGACGACGCGCGCGTGTGGATTCTGTCAGGCTCATTATACGAGGGACTATTGGACAGTAGTGCTTTTCTTCTGGGGAGGAAGAGTGCGGGCGCCTATCGCAATTTGTTCAGGGTGTCTGAAGGGGGGATCGATAAATAGTTCTGGTGGGTTGCGATGAGTGGAGGGGCAGAATCATATGGAAACCGTACTATCCCAGGCGCGGTCGATAAAACCAAGGGGGCGGTGGTAGATCCGAAGTCCACATTTGAATGGGGAGCGTTTGTAGTGCAGTCCATGCGGTGCTGTATTCGTTGTGAAATCTTTGTGGGGCGGTGACGGAAGGGCGACGGTGGCAACAAACGGGACAACCGACCGACAAACCCAAACGATGGGCGGCGACGACGCGGCGAAGGGGTGGAGACGGCGGCAACCAGCGCGGCGACCAACAGACAAACCCAGCCGACGGGGGCAACAAACGCGACGACCGACCGACAAGCCCAAACGATGGGCGGCGACGACGCGGCGAAGGGGTGGAGACGGCGGCAACCAGCGCGGCGACCAACAGACACGCCCAGCCGACGGTGGCAACAAACGCGACGACCGACCGACAAGCCCAAACGATGGGCGGCGACGACGCGGCGAAGGGGTGGAGACGGCGGCAACCAGCGCGGCGACCAACAGACACGCCCAGCCGACGGTGGCAACAAACGCGACGACCGACCGACAAGCCCAAACGATGGGCGGCGACGACGCGGCGAAGGGGTGGAGACGGCGGCAACCAGCGCGGCGACCAACAGACACGCCCAGCCGACGGTGCGGCGACTAGCTGGACGTGGCGGGAGTGGCGGAACACTAAGCGCGGCGCCGGCGCCCGGCAGGGCGGTCAGGGTTGTCGGGTTGCAAGGCTAGGCGCAAAATCTTAATATAAAAAAACTAGCGGAGCGCCACCAGGTGATGTTTATGCCGCCGTTTTTTTTTTTTGTTTTTTATTTTTTTGTTGTTTTTTTGTTGTTTTTATTTTTTTTTTCTCTTTATTTTTTCTTCTTTATTATGTTTTTTTTTTTTTTTTTTATTTTTTTTTTTATTTTTTTTTTTTTTTTTTTTTTTATATTTTTTTTTTCATTTTTTATTTATTTTTTTTTTTTTTGTTTTTATTTTTTATTTATTATTTTATTTTTTATGTTTTGATTGTTCTGTTTTTATTTGCGCCACCAGGTGATGCTTACGCGCTGCGCGATATCTCCCTCCCCTCCCCTCCCACCGCCACCCCGTGCGATTCCGGAGACCACGACGGACCCGCGCTGGCTCAAACCGCAATTCCAAATTTAATTACAAAATTACTTTCTTGGTGCCGGTGTCGGCTTTCTGCCCTCCCATTCAAAAGGAGGGGTGGAGAGACTGAAGCAGAGATGGAGAGAGGCGCGACACGTGCATATGCAGCCTGGCTGCCAGGGGGCCTCGTAGGGGCCGTCTCGCAGCGATCTGGGGGCCCCCCTGGGAGCCATGTTTAAAGGCCTCCTGGGCCGCGTCGACGGCCCGAAAAGGCGAGAGCGCCAAAACCTTTCAAACACCTTGATGATGGTGATGATGATGATGAGGAGGAGGAGGAGGGGGAGGAGGAGGATGAGGAGGAGGAGGATGAGGAGGAGGGCTCTCAGGCAGTGGTTCAGATATTTTCTCGGGGGAAAGGGGGATCCGGGGGGCAGCCCAGGGGGCGCTCTTCGTTACAAGTGAGTTGGCCGCCGAACGGCAGGGCAGGCCCCACGCCGGGCAAGGCGGGATGGCCGGGTAGGGTTCCGTGGCCCGCGCACGCTGACGCACACGCTCGCAGCCGCGCCAAGACTTCGAAACCCACCGTGCTGAAGATCGTGATGTCCTTCGCTGTGTCGAGCCGCGCGCGCCCCGCACTCCTGCCCAGGCTCGCCCGCTCCACGGCCACGGCGCCCACCTCTGGGCGCACGGGGCCGCTGCTGCTTCTGGGGGCCCCTGCCGCGGCTGGCGCTCGTCCTCTCCCGCCCGGCAGGCGGGGGGCCTTCCTCCTCCTCCTCCTCCTCCTCCTCCTCCTCCTCCTCCTCCTCCTCCGCCTCCTCCGGGCGTGGCTCTGCCAGTATCGGCAAAGTAGGAGGCAAACGCGTGAGTGAGATCCCAATCTTCTCGGGCGTTGCCCAGGGATGCCCTCTCATTGGCACGTTGTGGGCGCTTGGACTCGACCCCTTCCTTCGCCTCCTCTCTCGGGAGCTTCCCACTCACCAGCTTGGTTCTCTCGGAGCCTGCGCGGATGACATTGGCACGGTCCTCCGTGCCTTGCAGACGGTTCGAGTCCTTGAGCCCCATTTTCTCCGGCTGCGGCAGGTTGCGGCATTATCTCTGCAGGCCGTCAAGTGCGTCATCGTTCCACTGTGGGCTGACCTTACAGATGAGGTCAAATCCGTTGTCCAGGCTGAGCTCTCTTTGTGTGCTCCCAGCTGGTCTCAATTTCTGGTCGCACCTAAAGCTAAATATCTGGGAACCCTACAGGGACCAGGTGCGACCCTCGATAATGAATGGGCTGTCCCGTTCGTGAAGTGGCGCAGCAGATGCATTGAGCTCGGTGCTCTTGCCTCTTCCGCCGACGTCTCTGCCAGATTATACAACTCGTCGGTTCTGTCCTGCACGTCTCATGTGGCGCAGTTGCACCCCATTAGCGACACCATGCGGAAGAAAGAGCTGTTGGGGCCTGCACAAATCGTTGCGCCTTCCTCCCAACTCCTTCGCTCTCTCTCTCTCTCTCTCTCTGTTCCTCTCTCTTGGCACCTGGTCCCCTTCCCCTGTCCCTTCTTCGCTCCTGTCCACTGCCCTCGCTTGTACCTGGCGCTGCGCTTCACTCACGCTCGACTCTCTCTGGGGCCCCCTCCTTCGCCGTCTAAGGGACGCCGCGGAGGCCTCGAGTGCTGCCGGGGGCCTCGGAGCAGTCGACCTCGTACAGGGTAGCTGGTGTGCTCCGTGCTGGCAGCGCCGCCAGGCGATTGTCCAATACTATGCGCAACTTTGCTCCGCCATGCCGATGTCGCACCCCCCCCTCTCTTCTGTGCAGCTTCGCCTCGCCCAGCGCCGTGCACGAATCGCCGTGCGCGAGGCCACTCCGGAGGGTCGTCGGCCCAAGATGCAAGGCCTCTATGCGCGCACCCTTGCGAGTCTTGCCTATCCCGATAAGCTTGAGCTCCTAATTGGGCGGCGCCTGCGGTCCTGGTTCGATTGTCCTGCCCCCCGAAACATGTGAGTTCGATGGGACCTGGTGCGGGAGATCCTGCGCCAGGCCCCTCCGAGCATTCGCTGGCCGTACCTCAAGACGATTTCGGGGGGATGGACCACCACGGGCCGAATGCACGTTACAGATACTTTGTGGTGCTGTGCTTTCTGATGTTCGCACCCCGATAGCATAGCACACTATTTAAAGTGCCCCCGGCTCACTCACCTCGTTTGTCGTCCTCGTGCTGTCGTTTCGCCGTGTCCCCTTCTCCGCCTCGGTCTTGGTCCCCCTACGCAATATCATGGCATTTGACCTCACCCAGGAGAATGCTATTTTAGCAACGGCTCTCAGTTTCTATATCTACCACGTTGCCAAGGAGATGGCTTCGCATCAAGACGGACGCCCTTTAACTCTCCCGCAGCAGCTCGATGCTTTGAAAGCGGCATTGGCCAAAATGCCAAGCAATTACTCTATTCTACCCCCTCCGCCCAATGCGGCTAGGCCATACAGCTGGCTCAGGCCAAGGCGTCGAGGCTGAGCTCGACCGACTCGCTGAAGCTACTGGCGCTCCTCCTCCTCCTCATCGTCCTCCTCGTCCTCCTCGTCCTCCTCGTCTTCCTCGGCCTCCGCCTCCTCCTCCGCCTCCTCCTCCTCCTCCGCCTCCTCCGGGCGTGGCTCTCCCAGTGTCAGCTCGTCGTCCCTTCGAGATGTTGGCGCTCTGCGTCGCGCTTGTTGGTGCGGCGGGCGGTGCTCTGTTTCGTTCCGGGTCCAGGGGCCTTCTCGGCACGTTCCGTCTCGAATCGGGGGCGGAAAAGAAGGGGGGTGATGACTAGGGGGGGGGGGTGGATATCATGGCGGGGGCCATGATATTTCCCCAGATTTCACGGCGTCCCTTCTTATTTCATTACGTCCCTGGCCCCCCCGCTGGGCCGCGCACATGCCGCCGGTCATGATGTGCACCCCCCCCCCTCTTGGACACCCCCCTCTTGGCCGCTCCCGATTTCCGGCACGTTCCGTCTCGAAGAACGAAGTGAGAATTTGGAGCCCAGAGCTGTGGTTGGGCTGTTTACGATGTTACATGTTTCGTGACGTCGGATCTCAGAGTTTCCCCCTCTCACCCCCGCCGCCCCCGTGGCCGGACACGTCGCTGTCGTTGCCGTCGCCGCTCCCGCAAAGCCGCACGGAGCTCACGGGCCTGCCAGGCAATGCCGCCGACAGAGTGCCCGTGGCAGCGTGCCGTGCCACTGTTTTTTTCCCACTCCGCCCCTGACGTGCACGGCTTCTCCCCCCGGGTTCCGCACGGGCTCCCCGGAAGTTTCGACTGCGTCTCCGGATTGGATTAACTCATCCCGAATCGTTTTTGTGTGGCCGTGGCGGCCCGAGGGCCTTGCGAGGGCCCCCAGGAGCTGAATACTTTGGAAAGCCTCCACTTTGATGTGTTCAATAGCTCGACTTCTTCGCTCCGTACCCTCCCTGTAGAAGTTATGGACAACGTTGGGACGCATTGTACAGTTGTGGTATTCGTCGTCCTAGTAATTAGTAGGCATATGTACCATGTGTGTTCGCCCAGGTAAATGAGGTGCAGGCAAATGGGATCTTGCGAGTTACCCCAACCATGCGTGGATGTGTTTAATCACTCGGTACACATGATGTGAGTACAGGCGATATCATGCTGCCACCGAGAAGGCGGAGGTGTTCCGTGTTTCTTGAAAGCGGGCAGGCAACGTCGACAAAGGCATTCTTGAGTTTCCTCGTGGACCTATTGATGTCCCTGGATGTCCTGGAATGTCCGCGGGCATCTTTAGGTGTTCTCTCGGGCGTTTTCGAGAGTCCCTGAACATGTCTGGGCATCTCTATAGTGCCAATGAGCGCGTCTGGCCCGCGCATTGAAAAATCATACCAGCGGATGGCAGGGAACAATTCTTGCCGCCTTGTTCCACGCATTGCGCACGCGCACCCAGCAAGCGTTGCGGCCTCCCCTGTCTCTCACCCTCTCGATTCTCCGAGAAAAACTTTGAGGGCCTCCCACACGGCACATGAGGAACAGACTTGACAGGGTGGGAGAGACTTCTAGCAGATAGCACCATCTCCCTAGAAGAAGGCAAGTCGGCGACATATGAAGGCATGGGCAACGTACCCTGGTATCCGACATCGCGAAAACATGCAACTTCGTAAAGCAACTCGACCGGAACCCAGGACCCCATCTTCCCTTTACATATTTCGGGCTGGATCGATCCGTGAGGGTGCCCAGGCTTCAAGACAAGCTCGACCACTGCAGAACAAATACGACGCCAGGATCTTAGGATTGGTTTAACCCTTTGGGGTTTGCGGGTCATAGCTCGGCTCTCCGGCGGCTGTTCGGCACGATTCGGGCACCCTTGGAACGTCATCGGCGTGGCGCAGCAGTTGGGAAGCATCCTGTGTCTGGAAAGCCGCCGCGAGCTGACGGAAACGTCCGAAAACTCAGAACCCTTCGAATGTCTACGAAAACGTTTGGAATCTCAGGACAATGGTCGCAAGCGCGCTGGCGAGCGATGCCCGAGAGGAGGAGGAAGAAGGAGGAGTAGGTGGAGGAGGAGGAGGAGGAGGCGACGGAGGAGGACGAGGAGGACAAGGAGGACGAGGAGGAGGACGAGGAGGACAAGGAGGACGAGGAGGACGAGGAGGACGAGGAGGAGGAGGAGGAGGAGGTGGAGGAGGAAGAGATGATCTGCTGTTTTTGTTAATCACCTGACGCCCGCGAGGCGCGCCGCCTGGCCACCGCCGAGGGTGACCTCCGTCTGCGCGTGGAGGCCGCGGAGGCGGGCGAGCTGTTTGAGGAGATCGCCCGCAAGGAGGACCTGAAGGATCACGCCTCCCATCAGAGGAGGAAGGAGGAGAAGAAGGAGGAGGAGGAGGAGGAGAAGAGGAGGAGGAGGAGAAGAGGAGGAGAAGAGGAGGAGAAGAGGAGGAGAAGAGGAGGAGAAGAGGAGGCGGAGGCGGAGGCGGAGGAGGAGGCGGAGGAGGAGGAGGAGGAGGAGGAGGGGAAGGAGGATCATCTCGGATGTACCCTTAGGCTGCGGGTCGGACACTGCACCGTTGCCCCTTGGGGGGGTGGGGTCTGGCCGATGCGGGCGTCCGCCGCGCAGCCTAAAGCGGGGGATGACGGATAGCCATTATACTGAGGTGCATCGTGAGGAACACCCGTCGATGCTCCACCTCTTTATCGAGTTCGCTGGCCGCCACCCCCTCCTCACCCCCATGCCCCCAAGTGATATTTTATCGACTCGGGCTCCTAGGGGGTGGCATCCGAAATCGGGGTAGCGAACTTGCTGCAGCAGTGGTCCGCAGATTGCCTCCTGGCTTGCACTGCCCAGCGGTTCCCCTCTGGGGAGCAGTCGGATCCCGAGATGGGTCCGCGCATTTCCCCCGCCACTGAATTCCGAGGTCCCTTCGCTTGCGCGCAGCGCACCTGGGGCGGCGCCGGAGGCGCCGCCGGGGGGGCCCAGCGCCGATCCGAGAAGTCCGCGCGGACCTCCGAGTTGTTTTTTGTTTATGCCACTTTTGGTTCCCCTATTGTTTTATGCCACTTTTTGTTGTATGCCACTTCATGGTTTTATGCCACTATGTTTTGTTTATGCCGCTTTTTCTTTTGGCTCCGGTCCCGATTTCTGGAGCAGCGTGTCGCTCGTCTGGCCCATGGCCCACCGCGCGTCGGCGCGGCGCGCTGCTCGCTGCCCACCTCGCGGCCCCCGGGCGCCCGCGTGCCGAACTGCTCCCAGCCCCCGCCCCGAGCAGCGGAGCGAGACTCCAGATCAGCTCGCACGGCAGAAGGTGTCGCCAGGGCGGTGCCTCCTCCTCCTCTTCCTCCTCCTCCTCCTCCTCCTCCTCTTCCGCCTCCTCCTCCTCCTCCTCCTCCTCCTCCTCCTCCTCCTCCTCCTCCTCCCCTCGGCCTGCGGTGCCAGGTGATACACCGCATGAGCAGCGAACTCGCCCCGAGGTCCTAGCGCCGCACTTTGCCCACAACGGGCGATGTTGCCCTGCTTCGGGGCCTGGTGCCCGCGCGGATCGACCCGGCCCGAACAGTGCAGAGATATGGGGCCCATGTCTCTGGAGGGTTTTTGATTACGAATTTGCATCTCTTTCATGACGTCGGATCTCAGGGTATTATGGTGCTGCACCGCATGTGCAGCGCCTTCGAGAGCGCAGCACTGCATTTCAGATCTGTACAACTGCCACGATTTTGCAGTCCACTAGCGGTGAACGGAGGACCATTGCCTTCACGCAGTGGCATCAGGATAACATGGTGGCCCTGCGGTCTGACAACGCGCGAGCTCTATGTTGTGGTATGACGGTGAACGACGCGTGGCCGACCAAGTTCGCGCGGGACTCCGAAAGCGTATGTGTATGTAGTCTGCTCGTTCTTCGAGGGCTATCTGTAAGACGGGATTGTCCCCCATACAGGGGGAAAATTCAAAACTAGTCAGAAAACAGTCTGGGAACTGTTTGTTCAACCCTTTTTTTAACATGCTGTGACAATTGTTCGGTCTCCGTCCAAAATGGGCCTGTAGGGGTGGACAGGCCCGACTTAAGGCTATCCCTACCCGCCCCAGGGGTTATCTCCTGTCCGCCGCTGTCTTGCGGAAAGCACGCATCGCCGAACACCAAGACCAGAGCCCTGGGCCCATCTCTCTGCAGCAATCCTCGAGCCGGACCGATCGGTGACCCTGACCTTCCAGGGTGCTGCAGGAGAAAGCACCTTCCAGAGCTGTAGACCTCTCTGGACTGCCTGGAGCCTCGACTGGATTCTGCACGTCGAGGTCCTGCTGCTGCTTGTCAGCCCTCGAGGAAAGCCTGGGGAGCCCCTCGGGGCCCGAAGACCGCCACACATGCCCGGCGCGAGGAGCAAACGCGTGGCGCCCGGATCCCATGACGCCCCCGTGGCCACGGCGTGGCGCGCGACGCTGGGGATCGAGGCTCGACGCTCGATCGGCTCGAGGCTGCTAGGCTCGGGGCTCGAGGACCGAGGCTGCGATCGATGGAGGATCGATCAATTCGAGGATCGAGGATCGACATCCTCGATCGGCTCGATCGAGGATCGATCGATTCGAGGATCGAGGATCCATCCTCGATCGGCTCGATCGACTCGATCGGAGGCCGAGGATCGACCTCCTCGACCGCCCCTGGCCCCTGCCCCCCCGCCTCCGGACGGCAGGAGTGGCAGCAGGAGCAGCGCGAGCTGCAGGCCCACAGCAGGCTACACGTGCGCCGCGCCGGCGTGCACACGCGCCGCGGGGGGGGCGGCGCGTGGGGGGGTGGCCGGCGGCCCCTGCGAGAGAGCGCGCGGGGGCCTCTCGGAGCGCAGGGCGCAGGCGCCTCGGCTGCACGTGAGGCATGCTCGCGTCGCAGGGAGAGAAAAAACACGAGGGCGGTATTTTTTTGCCATGATCGGCCTGCGGCGGGCCCTCCGCCTCCTCCTCTCTCTCACACTCTCCTCTCTCCTCCACCTCTCTTCCTTCCTCCTCCTCTCTCTCTCCTCTCTCTTCCTCCTCCGCCTCCTCCTCCTCCTCCTCCTCCTTAGGCATTTCGGCCTCGGGGGGGCACTAGCCGGGCCCCGGGACCGTCAAAGAACGACTCGGGATGAAGTTCCGGTCCCGGGGAAAGGGTCGGGACTTCGGGGGACCGCGTTTTGATCAAATCAGGACGTCGCATGTTTGGGCCAGCGTGGCTTTTCGCCGGAGTGGTCCTGCGGTGCGGGCGCACAGGGATCCCCCGATCTCGCCGAGCGCGGCACGTCATGGCAGCGTCCTGCGCGCCCGTGTTGGGTCCCCCCGCGGCCCCCGTGGAGGAGGAGGAAGAGGAGGAGGAGGAGGAGGAAGAGGAGGAGGAGGAGGAGGAGGAGGAGGACGAGGAGGGGAGGAGGAGGAGGAGGCGGAGGGGAGGAGGAGGAGGAGGAGGAGGAGGAGCCGCGCACCAGGGGTCACTCCGTGCCCGGGGTCACCTCCTGCGCGTGGCCGATCTCGGAGTCGGCTGGGGGCCCGGGGGGGCCCAGCACTGGCTCTGGCGAGCAGGAAGGGGGAGGAGGAGGAGGAGGAGGAGGAGGAGGAGGAGGAGGAGGAGGAGGAGGAGGAGGAACTGATAAAGGAGGAGATGATAAAGGAGGAGATGATGGAGGAGGCGGGGGAGGAGGAGGAGGAGGAGGAGGAGGAGGAGGAGGAGGAGGAGCACTGGCTCTGGCGAGCAGGAAGGGGGGGTGCAGGTTCGAGGTGGTGGATTCGGAAGGGTATTGTGTAGGTGCTTGTCGGCCCCCATAGGGGGCCGTCTTCGGGCCCGGGGGCCGTCAACAACGGCTCCGGGGTGAACAGCTTCTGCAGACGGGCCCCGGGAGGGGTCCGGGCCCGGTCCAGGGACCGATTTTGACCGGATTTGGCCGCATCCCTTTTTTTCTGGGGCCCTAGCCAGTTCAAACCCCTCGGCCACCTCCAACAGTGATTTTGCCACGTCGAAGGAAGGGAAATCATCATGATCGCACCGTCGTAGGAGACCCTGAAAGCACAAACGTTGAGTGATACAAGACATGGTCGGCACGGAACCGCATGGCAATGTTCTATTGCATCCTTGAGCCCAAGCATGGCACGGCACGGCACGGCACGGCACGGTGATTGTTTCGCATCTGGGAAACATAGGCACGGTACGACACGACTTCTTGGAGCTTAGTGGGCCCTGGAAACGACAGGGCCGTTTTTTTACCGGTTCCGTTTTGTAGTTTTTTGTTTTGCCGGTTCCGACGCCGTTTTGTTGCCGGTTCCGACGCCGTTTTTTGACCGGTTCCGGCTCTGGTTCCAATCCTGGAGCCGTTTTTTTGTCGTTTCCGGTCGCCGTTTTTTTGCCGTTTCCATTTCAAGGGACATGTTTTTGGAAACGGTGAAAAAACGGCCCTGCCGCTTCTGGGGCCCACGAAGTCTTGGAGCGCAGAGGTCTCATCTCGAAGGAAGAGAACCGCAGCATGACTGCATCGGCACAAGAGGCCCTACAAGCGACAAGGCTGCGCAAGACGATGCATGGTCAGCACGGCACTGTACGGCACGCGGGCTCGGCACAGCACAGAATGTCATCCCTTGCATTCTCGGAGACGAGCGTTAAGTCGGACCTGTCCCCCATACAGGGGGATTTTCAACGACAATTAAATATACAAAAAAATACCCCAAAATAGTTGAAACATATTCAAAAAATAATTCCCAGACCATCTTTGCATTATTTTTGAATTATCTGGGGGGTATTTTTCATGTTCAACGAAAATAGCCCCCATATGGGGGACAGGCCCGACTTACGACGAGCGCGGCACGGCACACGGGCGCTGCACGGCGCCGTGCGGCACGCTAACTCCTCTCCTGCATGCTCGAAACCCAGACCCCCCGACGTCGTGATTTCTCACGACGTGGGCCCCAGCGGTCTGGACTCATTCCGCGGCACCGGGTCCTCATCCTGAGCCGTGCTTCGGGAGCCTTGAAACGGGGGTCAACGCAAACGGGGGTCAGCCAGTGAACCGGATCCTGCAGGATCCTGCGAAGACCCCCTTCTGGCTGACCCAGGTTAGCGAGCCGCTCGTGGCCGCGAGGCGGCCGCGCATATTGGCTGACCCGGGTTTGCGAAGACCTGCGTTGCAGTTTTTGCTTCCTGCATTGCTGACCCGGGTCTGGACTGACCCGGGTCAGAAGATCCCCGAGTTCTCTCACGTCCCGAGGGTTGGAGAGGGCCCCCAAAGGCAGAAAGTACAGTCGAAACCGACGGCAAGGTAGGGGGTACACTACCCCAAAGGTCCCTTTGCATCCATAGCCCTTTGGGACCCATCTTGCAGAAACATGTCAGCGAACGCCTCGAACGGGCGCCAAGGGCCGCATTCCTGGATCACGCCTGGGAGCTTCCTTCTTCGACTGTAGCAGATCCTCTGGCCGTTGATTTTGCTCATAGGGGCAACGCTAGGGGGGATAGGCAAAGGGGGGGCATGCATCGACCCCAATCGCCATTGATCCGAAAGGGCCCGCCGATAGCCCCACTGCCCGGAAGGTGCCCGATCTATCTCGAAAGGCTCTCCCGAATCTATCGGCGATGCTCGCGATTCCAGGTCGATGCATCCCCCCCTATCGGTGCCCCTCATGCTCATGTCGCAGGCCTAGAGGTTGACACCAACACCAATACCGGCGGTGTTCCTCCCCCGAGGGAAGAAGATCCCGATCTCGGTGACGGTGGCAATATTCTGGCATCCGAGGTGACCGAAGTATTACCACCAACACCGAAATCTAGGATCACCTCCCCCCTGTGGAGGCAGCCCCCTGTTCTGGTGTTGGTGCCCACTTCCAGGCCTCCCATCATGGCCCGAGGGGGGCCGGGCACGCGGGCGCAGGCACGGCACGCAGGCACGGCCTCGGCACTGCACCGGCAGCGCGGGTGTCGCGGGCTCTCGGGGGGCCTCCAAGCACGGCGCGGCGCGCTGGGGCACGCCGCGCGGTCTCCGCACGGCACGCTGGGGGCACAGTGCCGTTTTTTTATACATGCTCCGCGTGCGGATCATGCATTAAACATGCAGGGATTGAGTATTAAAAACTACCCCAGTGCGACCCTACCTAAAAGTTGGAGCCCCTAGGACAGCAGCATTAGTTGCTATGCTATGCTATGCCATGCTATGGTGCGCTATGCTATGATATGCTGTGCTATGTTCTGCTCTGCTATGCTATGCTATGATATGCTATGCAGCGCTATGCTATGATATGATATGCTGTGAAATGATAAGCTATAATACGCCATGTTGCGCTGTGCTATGCTAAGCTATGATATGCTATGTTATGCTAAGCTGCGCGATGCTATGCTATGCTATGCTATGCTATGCTATGCTGCGCCATGCTATGCTACGCTACGCTATGCTATGCTGTGCTCTGCTATGCTAAAGCTCAGCGAAGCTAAGATGAAGGTAAGTTAAGATAAGATAAAATTGAGGTAAGATAAAGCTAAGCTAAGGTAAGATGACATAAGCTAAGCTAAGATGAGATAAACAACGCGAAGCTAAGGGAACGTCACTGGGGGAACCGCGGGGCGGATCCTGGGGGAACCGCCCGGGGCGCATTCCACTGCCCGGCCCTTTAAGCCGAATAGTAAGAACCCTTCTAGGCAGAGCCTAGGTAGGGAACAACGAGGAGTTCATGCATAAATTCATCCATTAATTCATTATGTATTGAACTTTCTATATTAAAGAAAAATCCGATGTATCAAAAACTGCCTTGTATTGTTGTCGCACCCTGCCGGAATCCCAGAGGTTTCTTGCAGAGGCGATCTGGGCCTCCTAGATGGGGTCGGAGCAGATGGGGTCGGAGGATCGCCGATGCATCGCCGATGCATCGGTGATGCGACTCGATGTGGGGCCCGACTTTGTCCACGCTGACGTCGCCGATGCATCGCCGACGCCGCCATCGCATCGCCGATGCATCGGCGATGCATCGCCGATGTATCGGCGATGCGGCTTTTCCTCCGATTCCATGTACTCGGACCCCATCTAGGAGGCCTCTAATCTACTACAGAATTTATGTAACCCAGAGTTCAGGTCATCCAGTCTGCGCAAGACAGGCGTAGAATGCTCGATCGACCGATGGAGCTTTGCACGCTGTTTCCGCAGGCTCGACGAGTAAATCGACTATGGGGTGAATCAGCCCTGCAGTTTATCACCTACTCGAAGGTTGGCACTAACACCAGCATCGGTGGCTGCCTGCATCCAGGGGAACAGTCGATCACATAAACATAAAAACTTCGAGGTCCGCGCGAATTTCTCGGATCGGCGCTGGGCCCCCCTCCCTGGCGCGCGGAGCGCGCCAGGGGTGGCGCTGGAGGCGCCGCCAGGAGGCCCCAGCGCCGATCAGAGGAATCCGCGTGGACCTTCGGGTTCTATGCTTCATTGATCGTTCCTTGTGCGCCGATGGAATATGATCCTGACCTCGGCGATGGTGGTAATTGCTATTCGAGCTTGTCGGGTGGCCGAGAGACCACCACCAGCACCAGAATCCAGGATCAGCCTCCCTCCTGTGGAGGAAGGCCCCCTCGTGTTGGCGTTGGTGCCGATGTCCAGGCCCAGGCCACGGATTCTAGAATGCAGGTCGGGAGTGGACAGAACCCCCACCCTGACACGTCGATTAGTGAATTGTCCGTTTTCGATTCTCGAGACGGCGACGCGGCCGTCATTTTCCAGGCTTGCGCCCGCAAGGTTTGGGCCTGAGGTCGTTTTCACTAAACCACGTTTTACAAAAGGGGGTTCTGTCCATCCCCGAGCAGGTTTGCTTCAGAGAGGCGGCCTCTTGCCGGCAAACGCGTGCAGGAGGAACACAAACGTCCGAGGTCCGCGCGGTAAGTTCTTGGGTCGGGCTCTCCTCCGCCTTCCTCCTCTTTCCACTCTCCTCCTCTCTCCTCCTCTCCTCTACGCTCCTCCTCTCCTTTCCCTCCTCTCGCCACTCCTCCTTCTCGCTGGCGGCGGACGCGGCCAGGGGCGTTGGCGGCGCCGCCAGGCGGTTTGCGGCCCGCCCAAGAAGTCCGCGCCGACTTCGACGGCTGACGCTGGGAAGTTCTGGGCCCTTCACCAGGTGCCCCCTAGGGCACCCCCGGGAGGAGCTTCTGAGAGGGCGGGGGGGATGGGAGGAGGATGAGGAGGAGGCAGGAGGGCAGGAGGAGGAGGAGCGGCGGAGGAGGAGGAGGAAGAGAGGGGAGGAGGAGGAGGAGGGAGGAGGGGGCGGGGAGGAGGAGGTAGGAGGAGGAGGAGGCGGAGGAGGAGGAGGCGGAGGAGGAGGAGGAAAACGGAGGAGGCGGAGGATGAAGAGGAGGAGGAGGAGCCATCTTGCGCCTGGGAAGTTGCTGGGCCCGTTCTCTGAGAGGCCCTCGCGCCTTCTTCCAAGAGCCGCCCCCCTCGCGCCACCCCCCTTCCCCAATTCTCCGACGGCCTGCTTTTTCTGTTGCAGGCCGACCGCTCTCCTCGGGGAGCGCTGCCGCCCCGGAGGGCCAAGTGTGAGGGCCCCAGGGGCCCGCTCGTGGGCCCCAGGTGTTAGGCTCGAGTGAGAACTTGGCATCGCTCGGACGAGTGCATTTTTCCTTCGGCGAGGACCATCGAGGAGCATCATTGATCATTTGGCGAAACAAACACGCACGAAACCGAAAACAACACAGGGAATGGACGTCCGAGCGATGGCCAGAGAAACCAGAAAGTTCGAGGGCCCCGGGGGCCGGCTCCTGGGCCCCGGGGGTCAGGCTCGAGTCGAGAGCGCTCGGCCTGACGACGTGGCGGCATCCACAAGGCTCTCTGCTCGCGCCTTCGTCGACGTCGTCGTCGTCGTCGTCGTCGTCGTCGTCGTCGTCGTCGTCGTCGTCGTCGTTGCCTCCAATGTGTTTGCCGAGCCACCGTTCCTTGCCGATTGCCGAGCCACCGTGTCCTTGCCGATTGTTCGCGTCACAACAGGGGCTCGGTATTGGAGCGGCCGCCACGGCCAGAACGGGGTCGCGCAGCCCCGTGGGGCCACGGGGCCAACACGGGGTCGCACCAGCCCGCTGGGCTCCCGAGGGCCCCCCCCCCCCCAGGGGCTCCCGAGAGGGCCACGTACCCTCCATCTCCATCTTCCATACCTTCCGACCTCTGCGGAAGGCGCGGAAGGTGGTGCACTGAAACTGTTGAAAGCCTCGGGAAGCGCAGGCAAATTGAGCATTGCACGAGGCGCATGATTTGTGGAAGGTCAGCACGGAAGGTCTGGAATAATGAGGGCGAGGGTAACCTGCCCGCCAACACGGGCACGAGCCTGCCTGCCGCATGTTGGCGGCGCTGCAGCACGAATGCGGCCACGTCACGTCGTCGGAGATGTGGGCCCTGCCCGCCGCCCGAGGCAGCAGGCCCTGGAGGCGGCCGGTCGGGCGAAGGGAGGGAGGCGCGGCCAAGAGGGGGCGAGGGGGCGCTGCGGCCCCCCCGACGACGTCGTCGTCGCGGGGGGGCCGCAGCGCCGGTTGGGCGGGGGCGGCCAAGAAGGGGGTGATGACTACAGCTGCGTCGGGCCTGTCCCTCTGCAGGAGGAATAGTCAAACATGGTTTTCAACACAGTCGGGGGACATGTTTTGATTGTTTTTGACCACTTGGCGGCATTTTTGGTGTTTTTTATTTTTCTTCCAAAGTCCGCTTGGGGGGGACATGCCCGACCTAAGACTACAGTCGGCCCTGATTGGTAGGTCGACCACGCCAAATCGAGGGTACCCATGTGTCCTGTGTACCCCGACTGATGCAACCCACGTTGCCGTCGGACGAGTCTTGTGTCCTCTCAGGTGTCCTGTCCAATCGAGTCCGACTGCAAGAAGGGTGGATCTCATGGCCGGGGCCATCGTACCTCCCCAGATGTCGTGGCGCCTCTTCATTTTATGCTTCCTCTGGACCCACTTCTTCCGCACACATGCCTCGGGCCATGATTTGCGAACCCGCCTATTGGACGACCCCCTCTTGAACGCCCCCGCACTGGGAAGGGGGTCGAGCACGAACTCTGCTGCGTGCGGCTGGTTTTAGCTGCGCCGCCGTGCGTTTTTTTTTTCTCGATGCAACTGGCACCTCCGGAGGCGATGTGGCTTGGGTGTTGTTTTGAGCAGCCTGCGCTGAGGCTTTCACGTCTGACGCCGCGAACCGTGCCAGCAGGGTGTCTTGGGAGGTGGCTCTCTGGCCTGCTGGCGCTGGGGCGCTGGGCTCCGCAAGATGATGGCGGCACCACTGTCAGGAGAAGAAAAAACATACAGACACAATTAATCGTCGACTCCGAAGAAAATCTTGGGAAATATGGGAATTCGGGGGAAGACAGAAACCCAGAAAATATGTGAAAATATGGGGAATCTGTTTTATTGGTGTGTATTTATTTGTGTGTCCCAGGGCCCCTTGAACCAGTACCAGCTGCGCGAGGTGACTCGCCACGGCTGCCCTTTGGGACGCTCGGTTCTCGGGCCACGGCTCGGGTCTCGGCGGCGGCGGGGGCCGAGCGGGGTCCCCCCGGGAGCGCGCTCGGCGAGGCGAAGGCTGCCGGAGCGCACCCCGAGGCAAGAGCACCTCCACGAGCGCAGCGAGAGCGCACGAGAGCCTCCGGCCGCTCGCGACCCTGGACGTCCGACTGTGTGATGGTGCCACCAGGCGCAACTCTTCAAGGGCTCCCTCGAGGGCGCGAAGTTATTCGCGCTTCGCGGTCCTCGTTCCTTCTCCCCCTCCTCCTCGTCCTCCTATTCTCCCTTTGGGAGGGCGGCGCGAGAGCGCGAAGTTATTCGCGCTTCGCGCTTCGCGCAGCGCGAAGCGCGAAGTTGGGAGCCCTAGACTCTTCCTGCACTTCAAGTTCGGCACCGCCCGATCCCAGGGCTTTGCCCTCTCTCGGCCTTGACGTGAGGCCCCGCCTTCTTTTGCCCCCCCTCTGTAACTAAAGCTGTGCGCGGCCCGCGCAGCTTCTGTCGGAAGAGGCTCGCTCTCGACCCGCAGATAAACAAAACAAAACAACTGTGTGATGGTTCCACTGCGCAGCCCCAGAGGTGCCGATCCCTTTTTCGGTTGTAGTGGCCCGTCCCGGATCAATGTTTGATGCCACCGGGGCCCGATGGCAAGGGGCCAGAATTAATGAGAAATCAATGATTCAGAACCCGTTGTCGGAGATCTGGGCCACCCTGGAGGTGGCGACTCTGCGGAGGAGGAGCAAGCAGCGATGGCCTCGTGATTGAAATCAGGATTTTGAGGAGGTTCCCTTCGAAACCCAGCGAGAGAAGTGCACGGTCCTCCACCCCGCCATGCACCAGGCAGCACAGGCCACTTCTGGCAAGAAGGCGGCGGGGAAGAGCAGGGGTAGGATGCCATCTGTGGCAGTAGCCCTTCTCAGCAGGGATGAGTGCCCAAACAGACACACACACATACACATATATATATATATACACACATATACATTTATACACATATGTATGTATGTATATATACATATAGATGTGTTAAAGAACGCTGTTTTCCATAACGATGTGGGTCCGTAGCTCCTTTGGCTCAAGCCGTCTCGGCTCGAGCACGCCCCTTTCAGGATTGCGCGGTCCGCCGGCGATGGATGTGCCCCTCGGGCTGACCCCGGCAGTTGTCCAGCCGCCCGACTGCCCAGCGGCCCCGAGCGACAGTGGCGGACGTGACGGCAGTGACGGCAACTGGGGTAGCCGCCCCGGCGGGGCTGGCAGCACCATTTTAGAGACACTTCATGGCGAAGCTGTGCAGGGAAATATTCTGACGCTGTCCAAGCATAGGAGGGAAAAGGCTTCGCCGTACAATGCAGGCCAAACCACCTGACCCGCCTTGTGGGTCCGGTCAAATCCCGATGGATGTTCTCGACCTGCTCCGCTTCTGGGATCTGGATCATGTCGCGCATCATATTGTTCAGGTGTTGAATACCCGCAAAAAGCATCCGATGTTGCAGCATTGTTCCCGTGTGACATATCTGTGTTGGATCTGAAGCCAACGCAGCGCCGCATACTCGTGCAGTTGATCCAGAGCGCAGGCAAAGGCGGTCCGTCGAGGCCGCTTTCAGTTCGTGAAATGGACCCGCCTCCCGGGCTGGCGGACCAGCAGGTGTCCGCGCTGCAGGCCACATTGTCCGCGGAGGAGCAGCGCCGGGAGGCGGTTGGCTCTGCTGCGGCCACAGGGGCAGAGCAGGTCAGGGAGCATTTGTCCGAGCTGCAGGCCGAGCTGTCCGCGAAGGAGCAGCTGCGGGAGGCTCTCGGCTCTGCCGCGGCCACAGAGGTAGAGCAGTTCAGTCACCAGGCGCCCGAGCTGCAGGCCAACCCCTCCGCGGAGGAGCAGCTGCGGGAGGCTGTCGGCTTTGCTGCGGCCACAGGGGCAGAGCAGTTCCCGCAGCAAGTGTCCGAGCTGCAGGCCGAGCTTGCCGCGGAGGGGCAGCACTGGGAGGCTGTCGGCTCTGCTGCGGCCACAGAGGCAGAGCAGGTCAGGCAGCAGGTGTCCGAGCTGCAGGCCGAGCTGTCCGCGGAGGAGCAGCTGCGGGAGGCTGTCGGCTTTGCTGCGGCCACCGAGGCAGAGCAGGTCAGGCAGCAGGTTTCCGAACTGATTTCCAAACTGTCCGCGGAGGAGCAGTTGCGGGAGGCTGTCGGTTCTGCGGCCGCCACAGGCAGAGCAGTTCCGGCAGCAGGCGTCCGAGCTGCAGGCCGAGTTTGCCGTGGAGGAGCACCTGCGGTAGGAGCACCAGAAGCTGGAGGACCAGGAGTATCATCCGCAGCAGCAGGAACAGGAACAGCACCAGTGGCAACTACCCCCTGATGGACCTCACTTGGCGCCTGCAACCGTCAGCTGCTACCATGGTAAGGACTCCGTCCATGAACAAGACGACAGCTGCAACCCTAGTGCGGCTCTAGCCCCCGCGGCCCAGGGGGCACTCGGACAGCCGTCGGCAGACGAACGGAACAGCGAAGCCATCCGTCAGCTGGTTCTGAGAAGCCCCTTCGCCCCCATTCGTCCTCCTTTCCCTGCCGGCGACTCGATACAACTGGCCACTTCCCCAAGCAGCCACGGAGCAACCTCAGTAACCCCGCAGAGCGTGCTGGAGCCACCTCAGGCGTCCAAACACGGGCAGGGACAGGAACATACCCCCACCCTCGTCGGCTACCCCGGGCTCAGGTACTTCACCTTGGCGCCCCTTTTCCTGGCGAGGAAACGAGCTCGATCGCCGAGGCTTGCCGGCAGCGCGACCGGGGCACGCCCGTAGCGCGCCGGGCTGGAAGTGGGTGGGCGCCCAGCCTTCGCCGGCAGCCAGAAACACCGGACCTCAACGCACTCTATAAAGCCAGGGCCCAAGACTTCCAGTGGGAACCCCGCGGGGAGCCCCCGAACGAGAGACTCATTGTGGGACCTGAGCGCTGCGCGCGCAGCGCAAAAACAAAAAAACCTGGCGTGCCATGGCCCAGCCGCGAGCTCGGACAGCGAGGTGCTTCCGCAGGCAGCAGCAGGTGCGGGGACGGGGACATAGCTCGCTCCCAAGCAAGAGGTCGGAGAGTCAGCCCGAAGCCGGCACGCAGCCCACAACCCTGGCGGGGACGGCCCACCGTCGCATTCTGGACGCGTTGACCTGGCCCCAGGCGGCGCCCCAGGGGCGGAGCCACCGCCCCCCTGCGGCCTGCAGGAGGACCGCAAGGCCGTCGGCGCACCCGCAGACTCGGCCAGGGGCGAAGAAGAGGAGCTCGACCGACTAGGCACCGCAGCCGACACCGAGGTACACGACGGCGCCAGCGGCACTACCACGGCACGGGATCTCTCGGTGGATTTCGACGGCCCGCGACCAGCATCCCCAGCAGAGTCGCCGAGCGAGCGCGCAGAAGCCAGCGAAGGCCCCCAGCAGCGTGGCAGCTCGTTTCAACCTTCGCTCGAGTACAGCCCCGAGGACAAAGGTGAGGGCGCCCCAGAAGCTAGCCCAAACCCAGGCTACGATCCTCTCGGCGCCTCCAGGCCGAACGACCCGCCTGCGCCTTCAGCTGCGGGTGCTGCGGCGGCCGCCAGTTCCAGAGGGGATCCGCCCCCGCCGAGACGCGACAAGGCCATCGTTGATGGCGATGAGCCCGGCACCCGGGCTGAGAACAGGCACGCAGCGCCTCCTGGCTCCTACAGCAGTTGGCGCCTTTGCAGCGCGCGAAGGGCCTTCGACCGTCTTCTGGATCCCGTCACAGGCGAGAGCATGCACTGTGAGCACCTAGGCAACGTCAACCTGGATCGCCGCGGAGAGGGCCCAGCCGAGAAGATCGCGCGCCTCCAGAAACGTCAATAAGGCACGGCCAACGGGATCTGGCACGGCTGCACGCGGCAGCACCCTATCCGCGCCAAAAGGAAGTCCAAAAGCAACCCGTCCGGAACGACGAGTCCACGTGCAAGGGCTTTCTGGGCACCTTGCGCAGATGCGACTTCGACGCCTGCGCGATGGATCGACAGCTGGGGCTCAAAGTCGACTGGCCTGCCGTGCGCGAGAGGCACATCAGGGCGACCTCTGGCAAGGGGTCCCATCAGTCAAAGGGGTGGAGCTCTGGCCCCCAGCATCAGTCCTGGGATTCTTGGGAGGGGTGGTCCTGGCACGGCTCAGGGCAGCCCTGGCACTGCCATGGCTGGCATGACGGAGGCAAGAGATGCAGACGGAACAACGACGGCGCAGACCACGATGGCAAGCGGTCCAAGTGGACGTGGTCTCCCTTGGCACAGTCGCTGGATGCGTCAGAACGTCACCAGAAGGCACGGCCGTTAGCCAGAGACCAGAAAGCGTGGCCGTTAGCCACCTCAGTGCCAACCCCCACTTCCTGGCATCACGTGCAGCGTCTCCCCTCTATCCCCCTTCTTCTTTGTTCATGCTGACAGTGTGGCCGTTAGCCCGTTAGCCACTTGCGTTTCCTGGCGTCGCTCCCCCCTCGAACCTCCTCCTCCTCCGCCGTGCGGCGACGGCCCCTGCACTGCGACTGGCTTCGCCCCTCGCCCTTGGGGATCAGGCCCTATGGCGCTGTCAATACCTGGCGCGATGCCCCTTGCTGGGGCGGGGTGCAGCGGGCCATTACGCGGTCCTGGCCGTTTGCTGTAGCTGTTTTCACCCTGGCCTTCTCCCGCGCCCGGCCACAGCCTGGCTTGGAATCCTTGGCAGGTTGACCCCCTGCCGACCGGTGGCGGCCCCTGCACGGCGCTTGGCTGGCCTCGCGGGATCAGGCCCCACGGCGCTGTCAATACCTGGCACGATGCCCCTTGCTGGGGCGGGGTGCAGCGTGCCACCACACGGCCCTGGCCGTTTGCTGTAGCTGTTTTCGCCCTGGCCTTCTCCCGCGCCCAGCCACAACCTGGCTTGGTATGTATCTCTGGTGGGCTGGCCCCCCTTCGTGATGTCGCTCGACTCGCGCATGCCGCGCCGCTAGCATTTGGCCTGGGGAATTCTCAGCCTTCCGCGCCTGTCTGCGCCGCCCCTCTTAGCGTCGTCTGGCCCCCCCTGGCTACCGCCGCCCCGCCGCCGACCACAGCCTGGTTGCGGCTACTGGGCTTTCGCCCTCAGTCCCTGGCGTCTGTTGGTGTCCGTGATGGCTCCTTTGAGCCTGGTGAGGTTACCCTGGCACCCCGGTGACTTGCACGCCGACCAGCTCCAGCTAGCATGCTCGCATGTTCCTGGCCCTTGGTCCTCAGACACTGCCACAGCCTAGCCGTGTTTGCAGCTGCCGCTTTGCTATGGTGGGATGCGCCTCCACGTGGATTGCTCATGAATGGTTTAGCCTCCTTGCTCAACCACCTGAAGTTGCCACTGTTGACATGCGACACAGGTACGCTGGGCTGCTTTTTCAGCCCCACGCTATGCCGTGCTTTGTTTGGGTGGTTCGTTTACCTTTGGCGCCTGGCGCGACGAGGTACAATTAGTTTGCCTTCCCGATGGTTTCCCTTGGAACGGTTGCGCTTCAATCGCCTGGCACACCTGGCACCTCTTGCAAGGATGCCTTGAATTCCTGGCGTCGCCCCTCGGCGTCCCTTGGCGGTAGTTCCGGCGGCCATTAGTTCGCGCGCTTAGATAATTAGGTTTGGCTCGTTGCCCGGGCTGACTTTGGGCACCTTTCTCTTCGTCCGCTCCGTAGGTGGCGACTCTTCAGGCCCCTGGAGGTGGCGATTATGCGGAGGAGGCGGAGGAGGTGGAGGAGGTGGAGGAGGAGGAGGAGGAGGACGAGGCAGAAGAGGCGGGGACGGAGGCGGAGGAGGAGGAGGAGGAGGAGGAGGAGGAGGAGGAGGAGGCGGATGAGGAGGCGGAGAAGAAGGAAGAGGAGGGGGAGACGGAGGAGGAGGAGGAGGCGGAGGAGGAGGAGGAGGAGGAGGACGCGAAGGAGGCGGAGGAGGAGGCGGAGGAGATCGAAGGGAGGGTGCCATATGTGGCAGTTGTGCGACGCAAGAAAAACGGAGCCGTCTGCGCCGACATTGGCGCGCAAGCGCGCGTGAGCGCCCTCGCTGCTGGTGTGCTTCAAGTGTTGTAATAGAAGTCAGGGGGTCACAACCCTCCCAGACGAGCGTTTTTAGACCCCCCTCAGACCAGCCACGACAGGGCAGCCTTTTGCCCAGATCCCACTGGAACCCTCCAAGACGGCTCCAATCAGACCCCCAAAATCAGACCACCCCGTTTTATGGTAGAATCCGAAGTAGCGTGCCGCGCTTGCGGCCCGCGTTAACCGCGGCGTGAGGTCGCTACGCCATCTCCCGTAAGACCCGTGTCTTCTCGTCGCCCAGTTGCCTCATGCGACGCTCTGGTTCTTCAGCGCACGGTCCCGGGAAGTCCCGACCCTCTCCCCGGGAGCGGTCTTTCGCCCTGAGGTGTGAAGTGCGACGGTCCCGGGGACCGAAAAGTGCCAGAAACTTCCCATGTCGCGATTGTTTCACGACGCGATCCTGCCCGGGGCTGCCTCTTCCCTCCACCCCCATCTTCCGTACCTTCCGACCTCCGCGGAGGGCGCGGAAGGTGATGCATTGGAACTGCTCAAAGCCTCAGGAAACGCAAGAAACGTCAGCGCTTCACCAAGCGCAGGAGTGTGGAAGGTCAGCACGGAAGGTCTGGAAGAATGAGGGCGAGGGTTGTGAAAATTGAACATTTTCTTAGGGTGGAGGGCTCAGGGTGAAATCCATATTGGCTTCTGCACCTCGAAAATCAATCCGTCCTGTGATTTACCTTTTGCTGATTCAAGCCTCGAAAATCCATCGAAACGGCATTTCAGATTTCTGGAAAGGTCTGGAAGAATGAGGGCGAGGGTTCCCCTGAGATCCGACGCTCCAGACAAGAATTGGAGCAGGCGGGGTCCGGCCGTTCTCGGCCCCCGGGGGGCGCTCGCCGGGCCTCGGGAGCGCCGGCCAGCGGCTCTGGGCGGAGTGGTGCGGACCTCAGGGGCCCGCGCATCGCAAAAACCTCGCGGGGGGCCATGGCAGAAGTACCCCTGGCCCGAGGTACCCCCAGGATTCTCGGGGTGGCCCAGACGGCCTCCAGGGCGCCCCTCACGGGGCCCAGGGGGCCCTGGGGGCCCCCGGATGGTGCGAAAAGCTGGGGGCACCTTGGGCCAGGGGCACGACTGGCAACACCCGAAACTTGGAGCAGCTGGATGTTCCCAGACCCCCGACGTCATTTCTCAAGGGCGCCCTCGAGAGCGCGAAGTGATTCGCGCTTCGCGCTTCGCGGTTCGGCTCCGATTCCTCCTCGTCCTCCTCTTCTCTCCTCGGAGGCGGCGCGAGAGCGCGAAGTTATTCGCACTTCGCGCTTCGCACAGCGCGAAGCGCGAAGTTGGGAGCCCTTGTTTCTGTTTGTTCATGACGCGTCCCCCAGAGGTCTGGGCCAACTCCCCGGGAACGGCTTCTCATCCTGCGCTGTGTCTTGACGGTCGGCAAGGGCCCCCGGAGGCTGAAAGCGGCCAGACCACCCGTCGCGGTCTTTTCCCGAGCATGTTCTTCGGGTGGAGGGAAAGGGTGAAATCTGAAATGCCGTTTCGATGGATTTTCGAGGCTTGAATCTGCAAAAGGTAAATCATAGGAGGGATTCATTTTCGAGGTGCAGAAGCCAATGTGGATTTCACCCTGAGCCCTCCACCCTAAGAAAATGTTCAGTGTTCACAACCCTCGCCCTCATTATTCCAGACCTTCCGTGCTGACCTTCCACACTTCTGCGCTTCGTGAAACGCTGATTTGTCCTGCGTTTCCTGAGGCTTTCAATAGTTTCAATGCATCACCTTCCGCGCCTTGCGCAGAGATCGGAAAGTATGGAAGATGGAGGTGGAGGGAGGAGGAGAGGGGGAGGAGGAGGAGGAAAGGGAGGAGGAGGAGGAGGAGGAGGAGGAGGAAGTGGAGGAGGAGGAGGAGGAGCAGGAGGAGGGAAAGCCAATACGGACTTCACCCTGAGCCCTCCACCCTGAGAACATGTGCAGGTTTCACAGCGCGAGGGGGTCGTGGTCTGGGCCCCTCCGCTCCGGAGGTGGCCACTCTGCGGGCCTGGCTCCGCGAGCAGGGCGACGCCCGGCGGCGCCTCCCCGCCGGCGCCGCCCGCGCGGCGGGGCCCTCCGGCGCGCCGGAGGCCATCGCCGAGGCCGGCCTGCCCGCGAGGGGAGTGCGTACTCTCGCCGCCGCCTCCTCCTCCTCCTCCTCTTCCTCTCTCCTCCTCTCCTCCTGCTCCTCCTCCTCCCTCTCTCCTCCCTCCTCCCTCCTCCTCCTCCTCCCTCCCTCCCTCCTCCTCCCTCCTCCCCTCCTCTCCTCCTCCTCCTCCTCTCCTCCTCCTCCTCCTCCTCTCCTCCTCCTCCTCCTCCTCCTCCTCCCCCTCCCCTCCTCCTCCTCCTCCCTCCTCCTCCTCCTCCGCCTCCCCCTCTCTTCCTCCTTCTCCTCCTCCTCCTCCTCCTGCTCACCCTCCTCCTCCTCCTCCTTCGCCTCGTCCTCTCCTCCTCCTCCTCCTCCTCCTCCTCCTTCTCCTCCTGACGTCGGGCATGTCCTTCTACTTTCTCGGGGAATGTTCAAACCTAGTTGCAACATTCACTGCCTGGAGCTCACCATACGTGCACCTATTAGCATGGACCTGTCCGCCGTGAGCGTCGAGGCGCAGGAGTTTTCTAACAGAAACGGGCTTGAGTATTGACGGTCTGGGAGTGAATCTAAGTGTGAATGAGTTGGAGTGTGGATGAGTCTCAGTGGTAAGAGTGCGTCTCTGCGCATGAGCCTGGAGCCTCCTGGGGCCTCCTGTAGCCTCTTGGGGCTTCCTGTGGCCTCCTGAGGACTCCTGGGGCCTCGCGTGGCCTCCTGGGGCCTCCAGGAACCTCCTGGATCCTCATGGGGCCTCCTGGGGAGGATTCGTGCCCCAGAAGAGGCCCAATCTATAGGAACAAACGTAAAACACTTCGGGTTGAAGCCACAGGAGAAGGGCAATCTATAGAACACGCGTAAAACGCCAAGGACTCAAGACCCAGGGGAGGCCCAGTATATATGAACCTATGTAAAACATTTAGGAGTGGATACGCCGGAGTAGGACACTGTATAGAAACATACGTAAACACAAAGGATTCGCACTCCAGGGGAGGCCCAATCGATAGGAACAGATGTAAAACTCCGGGGGGGTGAGCCACTCCTGTGGCCTTCTGAGGCCTCCTGCTCCTGGGGCCTCGTGGGGGCGCCTGGGGCCCGTCATGTGGCATCCTGAGGATCCACGCCCACGAGTCTGGCCAGCAAAGCAAGCAAACCGTTCGAGACATCCTTCCAATCTGTGCCACCAGGGGTGCGATAACCAGCGCCTCGCTGGAGACATCCTCAAACTCTGCTCCGAAAGCGGAGGATGTTCGGGGCACAACCAGGCAAACCGCTCCAGACATCCCAGCCATTTTGGCGCGAACGGAGGAGTGGGATACCCCCTGGCGGCTCCCCCATTGGGGGCGCCTCGCTGGAGACATCCTCACAATCTGCTCCGAAAGCGGAGGATGTTCGGGGCACAACCAGGCAAACCGCTCCAGACATCCCAGCCATTCTGGCGCGAACGGAGGAGTGGGATACCCCCTGGCGGCTCCCCCTTGGGGGTGTTGAAACCCGCGCCTCGCTCGAGACAGCCTCAGAATCTGCTCCGCCATCATCATCATCATCATCATCATCATCATCATCATCAACAACAACATCTAGATCTACATCTACATCTACATCATCATCATCATCATCACCATCATCATCATCATCAGCATCATCATCACCATCATCATCACCAGCACCAGCACCAACACCCGCACCCGCATCCGCATCCGCATCCGCATCCGCATCAGCATCAGCATCATCAATATTGTCCTCATTATCACCACCAGCATTGTCATCATCCCTATCATCATCAGCATCACCATCATCATCACCATCATCATAACCATCAGAATTTCAATCACCATCATCATCGTCATCATCAGCATCATCACCATCACCATCACATAGCATAGCATAGTGTAACACAACATAGCATACCATATCGTATGATGGATACACCTAGGCGATGAATGAGTCTGAGTGAGGAAGGGCGAGTCAGATCATGAGTGAGTCTGAGTGAAGTGCGAGTCTAAGCGATGAATGAGTTGTGGGTGTGACTGTCCTTCCAGCGTGGTGAAAGTAATAATTGTTCACTGCGTGGAGCTTCCCACATGTGCATAGATTTGTATGGACTGGGTGTGAGTGAGTCATCTGGGTATGCGTATGATGAGTACGAGTCTGAGCACAAGTGCGTCTGGGACAGCCTCGCAATCTGCCCCACCCCCCCCTGGGGTGCGAACGCCAGTGAGTCTGAGTATGAGTATTGTGAGTACGAGTCTAAGTCTGAGTGGGTCTGAGTACGAGTGAGTTTGACTATCTGAGTGTGCGTAAGTCTGGGTGTGAGTGAGTCTGAGTATGAGTATGATGAGTTCGAGTCGGAGTATGAGTGAGCCTGAGCACGAGTGGATTTGAGCATAAGTGAGTCCCGACGCACAACGCACACGTAAAACACCAAGGACTCGTGCCGCAGGGGAGGCCCAATCTATAGGAACAGGCGTAAAACATTTAGGAGTGCATTCATAGGAGAAGGACCAATGTATAGAAACATACGTATGGCATCAAGGATTCGTGCTCCAGGTGAGGCCCAATCTATAGGAGCATACATAAAACATATGGGATTGAAGCCACTCATGTTGCCTTCTGAGGCTTCCTGCTCCTGGGGCCTCTCGGGGCCTCCTGTTGCCTGGGCTTCCTGGCGCTTCCTGTGGCCTCCTGGGGCCTCCTGTGGCTTCCTGAGGCCTCCTGGAGCTTCCTAGGGCCTTCTGGAGCCTCTTGGGACATCCTGTGGCCCATTGAATCTTCCTGTGGCCTCCTGATGCCTCCTGGGACCTCATGTGGCCTCCTGGGGCCTCCTGAAGCCTGCTGGAGCCTTCTGTGGCATCCTGGGGAGAATATGTGCCCACAAGTCTGGCCACCAAAACAGGCAAACCGATCGAGACATCCTCAAAATCTGGCCCCCCTGGGGGGCGAACATGAGCGCCTCGCTCGAGACATCCTCCAAATCTTCTCCGAACGCGGAGGATGCTGGGGACCAAAACAGGCAAACCGCCTGAGACATCCCCGCCACTTGGGCGCGAACGGAGGCCGTGCAATACCCATGGCGGCCCCCCCTAGGAGGCGCCTCGCACGAGACATCCTCAAATTCTGCTCCGAAAGCGGAGGATGTTGGGGACCAAACCATGCAAACCGCCCGAGACAACCCCACCATTTGAGCGCGAACGGAGGCCGTGCAATATTCCTGGCGCCCCCCCCCCTTTAGGAGTGCTAGAACCAGCCAACCGCTCGAGATATCCTCATCATCTGCTCATCGTCATCATCATCATCATCATCATCATCATCATCATCACCACCATCGTCATCATCAGCATCATCATATTCATCCATCATTAACCATCACCATCCTACTCACATACTCTCACCAGACCATGGTCTTCATCATGACCATCATCATCATCATGATCATCATCATCATCATCATCATCATCATCATCATCATCATCAGCATCACCATCATCATCATTGTCTAATGCAGAGAGGGAGGAGGGGAGGGGTGGTCCGGCGCGGTCGCAGAACAACAATAACCCCATCTTTTGAACATGGGGAACAAGAACCCCATCTTAGAATATGGGGAAAATAGTTCGGGAACGATGTTTCGATTATGTGTTGGCTATGTCTTTGTACCTGCGGTGGAGCGGCAGCTTTTCGGGACAATCAATTTTCAGTTTCAGCACGAGCACCACGTCTTGGCGCACCAAAGGGGCCGAAGCCCCTGGCTGAACCAAAAGGGGTAAAGAGGGGCTCGGGCTCGGGGGGTCCGGCATTCCCTGATCACACTAGAACAACCTCAGAGCGTCTTGCACGCCCCAGAATTCTAGATGCCAAGGCACGAGTCTATCCCACAGCCTCGCGCCTCCAGAAAGCTCCCTCGGTTCAGACACGGCTGAATTCTAAACGTTCGAACGGAGCGCGCAGCGCTAAGAATACAATTCTCGCAACAGTCGCAAACAATTCATGAAAGAGAGCAATCGGCTGAGATTGTTAGGCATGCATGCTCGGCTCTCGTCGGGTCAGGCGGGACAACAGTCCCTTCACTCGGGCGCGTAAGGCGTCCGAAAGGCCCTCGTCGTGCAACTCTCGACTTCCGCTCTTCCTCTCGAATTTTGAGCGCCTGGTCTTTCTCGACGGTCACGAACTCTCCCTTCTGTAGAACTCAACGTGGTAGGTCGGCGCAGCCATTCCTCTTGGTAAGGAGATCGGTGATCTGGTTTCGCTTGCCACCCACCCATCTGACACCCGCCTCGCTGTCATTCATGCTCTCGCGCAGGATGGTGATGTCCAGGGCCGTCCTCCGGTCCTTGCTAGGGCCGGCCGACGTGTTGTGCAGGTGGTCGTGCAGGCGCTGGCTGTCCGTGACCACGATCAGTGGGAATACCCGTCCAGCCTCTGGTGCCGTCGTTGCCGCCAGGCCCAGGAAGGCCAGCTGAGCGAACATCGACCTCGGGTAGATACCGCTCGCGAGGCCCTTGTCCACGCCCAGCGTCGCCGCCGCCAACAAGCTCGGCACCCTCCGAGCTAGACGGTGGGACCGCCACGCTGGTGGCGATATTTTGCCCTAGCTTCCCCTGCAGATGCGGGTGTCCCTGGTCATGAAGATCCATCCGGCCTCATTGGCCTGATCCTTCGCGTTCGCCCAGGCGGCGCCCGCCACGGTTAGGATAGCCGTGTCCTTCAAGCCGATGGGCCGAATCCAGAGGCACGTGTGTGAGAAATCTTGGCCCACGCGCACGAGCTGGGTACCCTCCACGAGGTCCGCCACCTTCGGCTTGGGAAAAGTATTCTGCTGTAAAGAGACCAGACCACTGAGGTCGGGTCGCGTCTCTGGTCCCACGTACTTCAGGGATCCTGCCACCGCCCTGAGCGCAGAGATCTCTTTCTCGTTGCAGGTCTCGTTGGGCATGGTTCGGCGGTTCGCCAGAGTGTTGATGAGCTCGATCTCCTCTACCATGTCTTTCTGGCAGATCTTCACGGACTTGTCTGGCAGCTGCTCCAGCTGCTTGCCCATGAAGTCCTTTTTTCCGTCCTGGTACTTGCCAAAATGAAACCTTCGCTTGATCTTCTCCATAGCTCGCTGGGAATGCTCGTCACCTCCACCACAGGTATCGTCCACTGCCAGGGCCAGGGACCTTTTGTACTTGTCGCCGTCGTGCAGGTACAGCAAGCACGGCTCGCAGGAGCTCACCTTGAGCCTCGCCTGAATGGCCTCTGCCGTGAAACTCTTGCACCTTTGGAGGGGGGCGTCGCCAAGGCCATAGACGCAGACCAGGATCTCCAGGACGGACCCCGGTTCGGCTCAAGGGACTCCGTCGGCTGGGAGTTCGCAGTAGAGGGGCCCTTGCTTCCGCTGGTAGCGAAATCCGTTCATGAACGCCGAGCTGATGTCACCTAGCTCGATGTCGTACCCCATAGAGACGTTCAGCTGCATGCTCATCATCCAGGCCTCCTTCGACACCATCGGGGAGTTGGTATCCAGCTCCGTCAGGTCTGTGTCCTTATCTCCACGGCCAACTCTGCGGCACTTCGCCATACGGCCACCGTCCTTCTTCTCTCACGTCTGACAGTGTCGGTTCGGCAGAAGCCAATCGGGGTTCTCGCGTCGGACGCGATCCGCTTCTTGCGGGGGCACGATCCTGACCGCCTTGACCGCCAGGATGTTCTTCCACCCCAGGTCTCTCGCCTCCATGAACTGGTCCCGCTCCTCACTCGTCAAGTCGTTCAAGTAAACCTGCTTCCGCTTCGCCGCCTGCTTGACCGACGTGCAGTTGACCGACGTGCAGACCACCTCGGCGGCCTGGTAGGTGGATTCGGCTATCCCGTCGGACATTGGCATCTCCGGTGTCTTGTCCAGCATCTTCTTCGGGGTCGCGTGCCTCTCTGGCACGGGGCCTGGTGCGTAAACGTCTTCGGCGGTCCGCTCTGTAGCGAACCTCCGGCTTGCTGGCTCCTCCCTCTCTAGGGCCTTATCGACGATCGGGATCTCCTCGCTCACCTCTGGCATCTCCGAGTCCTCCGCGTCTTCTGGCGGCGTGGTGTCTGGAACACCGTGGCCGTGTCCCGCGCTGCTCGCTGGCTCTGCCCCAGCTGCGCCGCTGTCCGCAGCAGGTGTCGTCTCCGCGTCCGCCGAGGCCGGGTTGCGTAGGTTCTGCTCCGAGTCCAGCGGGTCCAGTTGATCCGAGATGTCTTCTACCTTGCGCTTGCCCTGCTGTCCCTTCGGCTGTCTGACTTCTCCAGTTTCAGCCACGAACTTGCGAGCTTGCACCTCCGCCTGAGTGGCCGCCCGTAACTGCTTGCAGCTACAGAGGATCACCCCGCCCTGGTAGGACATGCAGGCCTTTCCCGACTTCGTCGTACTAATCACCGTTGCCGGCCCACGCCAGTGCTCCCAGGCTTCCCTCTTGGGCCTTTGCTGTCTCGAGAAGTAGGCTTTGTCACCCGACTTCCAGTCTCCCCTGAAAGGCGTGCTCTTCTTGCTCTCAGCGCGGTCCAGGCGGTCGAGGATGGGCTCCCGGGCGTAGGCTTCCCGAGCCGTTGGGCGCATGCCGATCGCCCTCGCTATTCCGGCGGCGTGGCGAGAGACAGTCTCCAGGCTCACGTTTCCGTTGTTCTCGCAGGAGTCCTCGGGTAGGGGGGGCCCTCGGCCGCGCGCTCGAATGTCTGGCTCTCGTTCGTTGACGGCCCAGTTGGCAGCGTCTTAAGTCGGGCCTGTCCCCCTACAGAGGGAATAGTCAAGCAATAGTCCGGGAACGATTTTTTGACAAGTCTTGAGCATTGTTTTTGGGCATTTTGGGGGGGTATTTTTTATTTTTCGTCCAAAAACCGCCTGTAGGGGGACACGCCCGACCGAACCTTGGTCCTCGCTGCTCAGGATCGGCTCGGCGAGTCTGATCCGGTAGTAATGGAGGATGACGATGAATAAATGACCGGGGGTCGTGTTCACGCGGCGGCGCCCGGGATGGCGATTAGAACAAACCGGCCGCGGGCTGGAAAACTGTGCAGAAATAGCAGTTTTTTTTGTTTAAGACAATTGTTCTCTCCCCTTTTTTATTTATCGTCATCCCGCATCAGCATGTCCTCTTCCACAACTGCCCTGCGGTCTCCGCCCTGCAGTTCTGGTACTCGCTCTCCGCGCCCACCCGGCCGAGCTCGGTGCCCTCGGCGCTGGCGCGGTCTGCGAAGACGCCTCGCATGATGCCCTTCTCCTGGTCACTGGTGAGGCGCTTCGGGCGTCCGTAGAGACGCAACCAGAACTGGCGGCACGCCCGGCGGATTGCCCCGCTCTCCCTGTCGGGGAGCCTGACCACGACTTGCCGCCCAGTGCCTCAATCCAGGATGTCGAGGCATGGAGTCGTCTCGTTGTTTGGCTTGTCCTGGCAGTCCCAGGTGGTATCGACGAGGAGCAGGTCGACCCTGACCACCTCGTTGATGTCGAAGCTCTCGGGCGTCGGGGGCCTGGACGGGGGGGTTGAGCGTGGCTGCTTCGCGGCACCACACACGTCGCAGGCCTCGATCGCGCGCTTCATTGCGTCCTGGAGCTCCGGCTTCGCCTTCGCCAGCTGGAGGACGAAGGTCGCGCGCCTCAGGTCCGCGTGCCCGAGGTTCGCGTGGATCCGCCTCGCCACCGTCTCCCAGGTCTCACCTCCGGGTCCTCTGGACGACGCCTCGCACATGGCCATCGCGATGTTGCGCCCGTCGACTTGCCGCTCGATGTTATTGTTGATCACCCTACACATGGCCTTCACGAGGTCTGGCGGCTATATCTGCGACAACCTGGAGATCTTCTGCAGCTTTCCCTCTGTGTCCCGCTGGCTGCCGAAGACCGTGGCGTGGTCGTGGTCTTTCGAGCATTTGTTCTGCAGGTCCTCCGTGTAGTCCAGCGTCGTGAGGATCGCCATCGGCTTCTTGAACAAGCCCTCTCCACTGGGGTCCTTCTGGCCGTAGGCGCACGTGTCCAGCACGATCCTCCGAACTCTCGGGTCCTTCATCAGCTTCCGCATCTCGGCCAGGCCCCATGACGTCGCAGTCCATGGGTGCTCCAGGTAGAAGTGGCGGCCCGCGTCCAGCTGAATCTTCGCGACTCTAATCGCGAATCGGAGCAACATCAGCGCCTCCCGGTACTGTTTCTCCCACTCTTCAGTTCGTTTGCAGGCGCTCAGGTTCTGCAGCGCGCAGAACATTTGGCATGGCGGTGTGAGGCCCACAACCTTGGGCTTCCTCCTCTTGACCTCCGCCAGGGCCCACATGCGGTCCTCCTTTTTTCTGCAGTCCCACCCGGTGTTGAGGTCCAGGGCAAGGTCCCCCGTGATCTTCGCTTTGGCCCCCGGGCCGAGCACCCTCGGCGGGGGGAAAATCTCCGTCAGGTAGTCGGTCTGCTTCTGGTGGTTGAAGTTGCTCGCGACGGTGCCGTCGCGGGTGAACATGATCTGCTCCGGCACGTGGTTAGCTACGTCGCCCATGATGCGTTTCCGCTCGCCCTGCTTGATGTCCCTCGTCTTCGGCTCGCCGGGCTCGTACCAGGATTCCGTCGTGATGTTTCCGATGCCCTGGCCGTCAGGAAACTCGTTGATCCACGGCAGGTCGCTCGGGTTCTCGCCGTGGTTGATCTCCGTCTGGTTACGGATCTTCAGGGCGTGGCGATTGCGAGTGACTCTCCACTTCGTGCTGCTCCATGCTGGCTCCTGTCCCTGTCCATGCGCCGTGCGCGTTCGCGCAGCTCGATCGTGCTTTGCGTAGAGCTTCAGACCGCTGCGTCCTCCCAGGAGCCGTCCGAGGGGACCCTCTTCCGATGACCTTCCGCCATCCTTCGCTGGACCCCATCCCCGGCGCGCGGAGCGCGCCAGGGGCGGCGCCGGAGGCGCCGCCAGGGTTGCCCAGCGCGGATCCAAGAAATTCGCGCGGAGCGCCATCTGTTTATGTACATGGCGCTTTCTCGTCTTCGAAATTTGGAGGTGGACAGACCTCCTACCCTGACACGTCGATTGAGGAATTGGCCGTTTTCGAATCGCGAGAGGGCGTCGCGGCCGTCATTTTTGCGGGTCCAGGCCCGTCGGTTTCGGTCCCAGGCCGCTGTCACTAAGGGGAGGTTTACTAAAGGGGGGTTTGTCCACCGCCGATAAGTGACACTCCGCCATCCTGGAGTGCGGGGTGTTCGGGCTCGACGCCCTTCTGGCCTTCGCCTTCGGGCGCTGGCTGATCGTCCCCAGGTCCGACGTCGTAGAGTGCCGTCCCTGCCTCGCCTTCAGGTTGACCTCGTGCTGGAGGGTTTCGCCGAAGGGCTTAGGCGACCCCCCTCCTCCTCCTTCCTCCTCCCCCCTCCTCCTCCTCCTCCTCCTCCTCCTCCTCCTCCTCCTTCTCCTCCTCTCCTCCTCCTCCTCCTCCCCCTCCTCCTCCTCCTTCCTCCTCCCCCCGCTCCTCCTCCTCCTCCTCCTCCTCCTCCTCCTCTCTCCTCCTCCTCCTCCTCCTCCTCCTCCTCCTCCTCCTCCTCCTCCTCCTTCCTCCTACTCCTCCCTCCTCCTCCCCCTCCAGGCGTTTCAGCGAGGCGGGCCTTTGGTGATCGGCCCGTTTTCCGCGAGACCCCAGACGCCGCTTGCCCTGCCCAGGGCGGCGGTGCACCATTTCCCGGCGGGCGGGCGCCAGAGTCGCTCGCCATCGCCCGCGCGGCACCGCAGGCCGAGGAGGAAGCAGGCCAGCGCGCGGGGCACCCTGCGCCAGGCCGCAGCGCGCCAGGCGCTGGCGGGGCACCACGGCGAGCACTATGTGGCGCAGCCCGTGGCCATGGCGCCGCCCCCTGCTCCAGCCGGCGCCGCTGACGCTGCTGGCCGCAAGGTGCTCCTGGGGCCCAAGGAGCCCCACTGGCGCTGCCCAGGATGCCACCAGGAAGGGCTCTGGGCCAACAGAGTGGTGTGCTTCTGCGGGCGCGACGCCCCAGGCCCTGTGGTGCGCAAGGCCAGGCATGCCCACCAGGAGGCGCTGGCAAAGCGAGGAGTTGGGCCCAGGGCCAAGTCGCAGCCCCGCCCGCCCCCCTGGGCAGGCGGCGGAGGCGATGCGCCTCGGCTCCAGCGCCTTGAGGCTGGCGCGGCCAACATCACCGCGGCGCTGGAGAAGCTCACGGCAGGAGGCAGCAGCGGCGCCGCCGGCCTGCGCGGCGGCCGAGGCGCCCCTGACACAGGCGCTGCAGCCCTCCCAGCCCCTGAGCCGCCTGCGGACCCAGCCATCCAGGAGTTCGAGGGCAAGATCGCCAGTCTGGAGCAGTCCATCCCTACGTTGCGCAAAGGCGGCATCGACGTGGGGAAACTCGAGCAGGACCTGGCTAAGCTCAAGCAGCAGCGGGTCGCAGCGCGAGGGCCGCAGGCGGAGGTCAGCTCGCCGGGGGCCAAGCTTGATCACGCCAAGGCCAAGCGGCTGCAGCTGCAAAACGAGCTCACCGAGAAGCAGCAGGACGTCACCGAGGCAGAGAAGCTCGTCGGGGAGGCGAAGAAGGCAGTTGCTGACCAGGAGGCGGCGATTGCACAGGCCACCGCCAATATCACCGAGCTCGAGAACAGCCTCAACCAGGCCATGCTGCGGGCCATGCCCTTGGGCCAGCCAGGCCAACCTCCCGAAGCCCAACGTGATGCGGAGCGCTTCTTGGCCATGGCACCTGAAGCAAAGAACCTGGGATCTGATGTTCTGGCCATGGTCGCCAAGCTCCTCACCGAGCACCTCATGTGGACAGCCGCCTCCCAGGGGAAGCCTCCTGACGGTCGGAATAGTGGGAGCGGGGAGAACACCCCGACGCCGATGGACGAGGACCTTGGCGACAAAGACTTCGAAGAGATCTGCAAAGCGTGCAGCTCCGAGGACAGCAAGAGGGCTCTTGAGGACCTGTGCCAGCGCATGGGAATGCGCAAGCGGCAGCGAGTTTAGCACATGCAGGAGTGGGTACGACGTCGACGAGGGGACGGACGGCGGCTCGCGTGGGGACGAGAAGCGACATGGCCACCTCAGTTTTGCGACGGCAGATATCACTTCCTGGGGCACAGGGCGCAGCATCCCCCCTTCGTGTCCGGCAGCATCCTCTTCGCGCAGGAGCACAAGCAGTCTCAGGGGAGACTCTTGGAGATTAGGCGTACGTTAAGGAACGAGGGTTGGGCCATGGCATGCGCTCCAGCCACCATCAAGGTGAAGGACATTCAGGGCGGCGTGGGCGCGCTGGCCAAAAAGTTCATCGACATCTGGTACGACCCACAGGGCCAGGTCCAGTGGCCAGGCAGACCGTGTGTTGGGTACGCTCGGTTGCCAGGGATGGGCGTGGTTGCGCTGTGCTCGGTCTACTTCGAGGTCAACCTTGGGCTCGAGGGCCAGAACCTCGACATCCTCTACAAGTTGCGCGAGCACCAGGCCCGCCACGGCCTGCCCTGGGCAATGGGAGGCGATATGAACATGGACCCCGAAGAGCTCGCCAGTTTTGCCGGGCGCACGCGCCGCCAGACCCGACGTGCCACGGCAGCGGAGGGACCCACTACATCAGGGACTACTTCGTGACAGGAGGCCGCGCTGGTTTGGCTATGCAGGCACCCGTCACCAACACCTCGCTTGCGCTGCCCACCCACGACGTGCGTGGGCCACATGGGTGTCAGCAAGCGCGCAGAGTGGCCCAAAGTGAAGATGCCGCTTAGCACCGCGCACATGCCCACCTCGGTGCCTGTGGGTCCCCGCAGGGAGCCGCCCGACTGGACGGCGGCGCAGCGTGTGCTCGACGAGACCTACCAGCAGCTTGTGGGTCACGACGGCCAGCAGGAGCTGACGCCTGCCGACCGCCAGGCGTTGGTCGACAGGGCCCACGAGGTGTGGCTCGGCACGGCGCGCCAGGACTTCCAAGGCATCATGGACCACGACGCCAAGGCCATGCAGCTCTGGGGGGGGGCCCATCCAGTTCAAAGAGGTTCCCCTGCCCGAGATATGGACCACCAAGGCCAACGGCAAGACCACACCAGGTCGTGCACTCACGTGGCTTCCAGGGCAGTTGCGCCAAGTCCGAGGCCTCCTGCACATCCACATTGAGCGCCAGTCACACCTGGGCGGCGAAGATCAGCGAGGATGCCCAGCTCAACGCCTCCGAGGTGCCATCGCACGCTGCCGTGAAGGAATGCAGCGCTCAGGCAAGTTCGGCGAGGCGTACCACACCTTTGGCGACTACGATGACTGGTGCCAAATCGTGCAGGCCGTTTTGGACCAAGTCGGGGATTTGATCAGCGGGGCCGTGGCGAACCCCGAGACCGTCGCTCGAGCCGCTCAACAGCCAGACCCAGGGGGCAGACGCCCACCCGACGAGTGCTACTACGACCAGGGTCGGTCTGGCCTGGGTGGGGAGGGATTCAGCCCCTCGAAGTCACACCACCCAGGCCACACGAAGGGCGACTTCGGCAACTACAACGGCAACGAGTGCGTGCCTGTGGAATGCCAGGGAGCGCAGGTTCGCCCAGAGCGCCCACGTCAAGGTACCGACCCTGCGCAGCCCCTGGACCTGCCGAGAACCACAGGCCTGCACGACCCAGATGCGGACCCGTTCTTGGAGCTAGATGACGAGCTGGACCCGCGGCAGCTAGCCGTGCAAGAGCGCAAGCAGCTAATGAGTGCAGCTGGGAATGTGGAAGAACCAGCTAGCCCTTGCGGGCAGGCTGGGGACGCCGCAGTCCCGAGTGCACTCCATCAGGTGGATGACGTTCGGAGCGAGACGAGTGCGGCAAGGGATTCGCCGACGCCTCCCGCTACACCACCACCACCAAGACCTACAGCGTGCACCACCACCGCGGCCCTTGGCGAGATCGAGCTCATCGCGAAGATGGCTGAGCGTGTGGGCAAAGATGTGCTCAGCGGAAGAGTGCATGGCCGACAGGTCAAGGGCTGGTGCGAAGTGCTGGCCGAGGACCACCTGCGCGGGGCGCCCATGCTCCACACGTGGACGAAAGACCCAGGGGAAGGGGCAGCCGAGGTGGTAGACGGCACCGTGGAGCGCATCCAGGACCGTTCGGCATGCCCAGTGGCGCTGCTCAATAAGTACCAGAAAGAGTGGGCGCGGGTATGGAACGTTCGTCCCCCTGATCAGCCAGACCAAGTTATTCATACCTTTCACAAGGTAATCACCGCGGCCATCCAGCAAGGTGGCCATCAGCATCGGCAGCACCTCCTCGAGCCAGAGCAGGTCAGAAAGACATGTCGGTCGTTCAAACCCAAGACCTGCCAGCATGGGGGCATACATCCACGCCACCTGGGATGGCTCGGTGACGTCAGGCCGCTGACGACGCTGCTGAACATCTTCACGGAGGCAGGCGACTTCCCCACGGACGAGCAAGAAATGCTGACGGCGCAGTATCAAAAGCCCGCTGGAGGGCGCCGACCCATTGGGCAGTTCAAGAGCCTTTATCGAATATGGGGTCGCTGTCACAACGTTGCCCTGCAGAAGTGGCAGCAAGCCCTGGACGAGATGGGGATCTTCAACACGGGCACATCGTGCTCGGTCACCGACTGTGTATGGCGAGCGGCGGTGAGGGCTGAAGATGCTACTGGCGATGAGACAGCTTTCCTCATCCTGCTCTGGGACCTGGCCAAGGCCTTCGAGAAGGTCTCGCACAAGATTCTGGTTCGCCTGGGCTGCGCTGAGCAGTTCCCCCTGCATGTGCTGCGCGTGGTCATCGGCGCCGTCCGCTGGAGGCGCACCCTCATGCTGGACGGCCTGGCGGGCGACAGCCTGCACCCCGAGAACGGCATCGTCGCGGGGTGCTTCTCGGCCACATATGCCCTACAAGCATACCTGGTGGACGAGCTGAGGGCCCAGGCAACCGAGTACCCCCAGGTCGGGATCGCTGTCCACGTGGACGACATCAGCCAAGAGGCCGTCGCCGACAATGCGGATACCTGCGTGGACCTCTTAGTGGAGGCGGCACGCTGGCTCGAGAGCGCCCTGCACGACGAGCTCCGGATGCAGGTTGCCGACGCGAAGGGCACCATCCTGGGAACGGCGACGCGGTCACCACGGAGGGCGTGCGCAGGCTGGCGAGCATGGGCCTGCCCAAGCCTGAGCTTCCTGCTGCCGCGGCGCAGCGCCTAAGGGCGCCGCAGCGCAGGGCACGCCCCCGCCGCCGCCAGGCTACGGTGCGCCACCTTGGAGCTGACTTTCGGGCTGGCCGCCGTCGGCACGGCGTCGTCGTGCGCGGCGTCCACCCTGGACCTGTGCGCGGCAAGAGGTGGAAGGCAGCAAAGAAAATATTGAATATGGCCTTCCGAGCAATGAAGGCAGATCGACCAACCCGCCGCATCTTGCACACGGCCATCCTGCCAAGGAGGAAGTGGGGTGGCGAGGTCAGCGGTTTCACGGTCCAGGAGCTCGACGACATGAGGCGCATAGCCAAGCAGATTTACGGGCACAGCCACATGTCGCCAGACATTTTCGGCGCCATGTACCCCGAGATCGATCCTCTGGGCAAGGCAGCCTTCATGCCCCTGGGCCGCTACTTGGAGGAGTGGTGGAGGGCAACCGACGATAGGCACCACCATGGCAAAGTGCTGCCCGTCACGACGCTGCGCAGGGTCTACGAGCAAGCCCTCCAGGACAATCAAAACGGGGCCCATGAGGCAGGGCCAATAGGAGCGGCGCTGCAGGCAACAGTGGTCGCAGGATGGTCGGTGGAGAGCGCTACGGTTTTCATGTCTCCACGTTTTGGCCGTCTTTCGTCCCTCGAGCACGCCCCCAAGAGGATGAAGTACTTCTACCTGCGCGACGTGCTGGACAGGGTCCGCGAGCGTGCCACGGACAGCGCGAGACGCCGAGAGAACCTGGACGAGGAGGCCCTGCCCGAGGTCTGGTGGGAGGTGATCGCCGCTACCCTTGGCAGCAAGCACCTCACCCCGCTCGAGAAGTGGGCCATCGCCTCCGTCGTGGGGGGCACCTACCTCACGGGCGCCAAGATGGTCGAGCGGGGCTACGACGAGTGCGCGGGCACCTGCAGGCATTGCGGGGTGCGCGATGACCTGGCGCACCGCCTCGGACGCTGTGAGGCCTTTGCTGAAGGCCAGCTGAAAGTGACCCCTCCTCCTCCCCGCCGCTTGCCTGTTGAGCAGGGGGGCGAAGATAACTTCGGTCCGTTCTGCCCCAGGGTGCCGCCGGTGCCCGGTCGGCCTGGTTTGGCCCTGCCCGCGGCGCCAGCGAAGATGATCGTGCGAGCGTTTGTCGGTGATGTGCCCGTGCCTCTTGGAGAATGTGAATTTGAGCCTCACCAGCCTCTTGCGGGTGACGGGTCGGCCACCACCAGCGCCCTCGAGGAGCTCCGTCGTGGGGGATGGGCGGTGGTGCAGCGGGGGGGGGGCGGGATCGTTCGCAAGCTCGTAGGCTCCCTTACCTGTCAGCCCCCTCCCTCCGCTCACTCAGCCGAGCTGCAAGCTTTCTGCCGAGCAGCTGACGATGCAGACGGTAGCCAGCCGTATGTTGGCGACGATGCAGCGGTTCTGGCCGCACGAGCACGCGGGCGCGCGTGCACCTCCAGCCCAGCGCGGCGTGATGCTGGGCACTGGCGCCGAGTTCGGCGCGGCGACCTCGCGTGCAGTGCGGGGGTGAAGGTAAAGTCGCATCAGGACGTGCCGCTTGACCCTCAGACCGAGGGCGAATGGCGGATCGTCCTCAACTCTTGGGCCGACGTAGCGGCCAAAGAGGCTCTCAACCTGTGGCCCAGGCGGGCCCAAGATGAGGCCGCCCTGGAAGATGCCTGCGCCGACGCGCGGCGTGGACTGGTGAATCTTGGACGGGTGCTGGCGAGTGGGCTTGCTCCCAAGGCGGAGTGGGCACACCTGCCTCCGCGCGCTAGGCCTCCCACGGCAGTGAGGCCATGGTTTCTGCAACACGAGCTGCACGAGGTGGCCGAAGGCCGTTGGCGGTGCGTCCAGTGTTTGCACGGATTTGGGAGCTGGAAGGCTGGCATGGCATCAGAATGTGGGCGTGAGGCGCCCAAGAGCTGGAGGAGCCTGCGAGAATTCGCGGGCTCGCACGTTTTATGGGGTGTGGTGATAGGCCCCAAGGGATGCCCACCCGATCAGGGTGATTTCTTGATGTATTGTGTCCAGTGTGGACAGTATGCGCAGCAGCACCCCGTCGGCCTGGCCAAGACGTGCCCTGCCAGACGGCCTGGCTTTGCCCTGGACAAAATGGGCAGGGAACGAAGAAGCCGATTCGACCGAGGCCTCCATCCGAGAACGGGTAGGAAGGAGGTCGTCCTCGAGAGCTGGGCTCTCAGAGATCTTGGTTTCCTCACTCAAGGGAGTGAGCTCGGTGCGTAGTGCACCCCCGCAGCTGGCATGCTCGGCGCCCAACGGAGGAGCACAAAAAAACCTCCTCCTCCTCCTCCTCCTTCTCCTCCTCCTCCATATCCTCCTCCTCCTCCTCCGCCTCCTCCTCCTCCTCCTGCTCCTCCTCCTCCTCCATCTCCTCCTCGTCCTCCTCCTCCTCCTCCTTGTCCTCCTCCCCCTCTTTCCTCCTCCTCCTCCTCCTCCTCCTCCTCCTCCTCCTCCTCCTCCTCCTCCTCCCCCTCCACCTCGGGTCGCCAGCGGCCTCGGGGGAAAACGTGCACGTCCCTGCCTCGCCTTCAGGTCGACCTCGTGCTTACTGGCGGTGTAGTCCATGAGCTGGTTTGGCATCGCTCGGACGTGTGCATTTTTCCTTCGGCGAGGACCATCGAGGAGCATCCTTGATCATTTGGCGAAAAAACCACGCACGAAACATAACAAAAACACAGTGAATGGACGTCTGAGCGATGGCGAGCTGGTGCATCGCGTCGTTGAGGTGGGTCGCCTGCGTCTGGAGCCAGTCGCAGTCGTCTGGATCGCTTTGATACGCATCCAGGTACGTCTTTCTCTTGTGCCTCCTCCCGAACGTGACCCTCTCCCCTCCACCTCCGTCTTCCATACCTTCCGACCTCTGCGGAAGGCGCGGAAGATGATGCACTGACACTATGGAAAGCCTCAGGAAGCGCAGGAAAGTCGGCGCTTCACGGAGCGCAAGAGTGTGGAAGGTCAGCACGGAAGGTCTGGAAGAATGAGGGCGAGGGTTGCTCCCCCAAGACTTCGTCATGGCCTCGAGGACCACCGTCTTCTCGCCCCGGTTCGCGTCGAACTGCCAGAGGGCGTCCTGCAGGTTGGCCATGCCTCCTGCTCGTCGCAGCGGTATTCTCCAGATCTCGCAGAGCTCCACGGGCTCGGCCTTGATCCCCGGGATGGCGCTGGCGACCCACTTCAGGCGCTGCGCAGGCCTTCTCCCCAAGCTGACGGAATGCTCCGAGCTCTCCACTGCGAGGGTGATCTCCTCGAAGCACTTGGGTCTCTGGAGGGCGCAGCGCAAGGCTTGGGCCTGCCTGGCGGACCAGCGCAGCAGCCACAGATGTTGCACGAGGAACGCCCACTGCTCAGCGACATGTCGCCTCTCCGGCATCAGCCGGTTGGACATGGAAAGTTGAGACTGGTTGAGAATCCTCAGCTGTGGGCCCAAGAGACTGTAGCCCAGAGGGTTCGAAGTGGAGTGGAGCAATAGCCTCGGGACTTGCGGGCATCTCTCGACTCGTCATCGGATCCTTCGAACCTGCTGAACTCGTTGTCGGCGCAGTCGGTGTTCTCGGTCTCGTTAAACCCGCACTGCTCGCAATCGGTGTCCCCGAACCTGTTAAGCTCGCACTGCTCGCAATCGGTGTACTCGAACTCGTTTGGCTCGGAGTCGGTGCGATCGACCCCGCTGTCGTCGGACTCGCTCTTTTCCCCGTCTGCTGTCTGGAGCTGGGCGAGAGGGGGGCAATGCTGCGAGGATTTCTCGCTTGTCCTGAACAATCGGGTCGTCGGAGACAGATCGGATCTCCGGGGTCTTTGCCTCGGAGCGCTGGGGTCTCTGGAAGCCGCCAGCACCAGAGTCCTCACAGGGGGAAGACGCCACTGCTTCGTCTTCGGGTTGTCCTGGGAGCGTCGAAGAGCCACCTGAACGTTCAGATACCTTAGGTACAAGATTCCCCTCGAGGTGTCTACGATCCCGGACAGGTCCTCCAACAAGCCCTCTGAGACCAATAATGTTAAGTAGTGCCTGTCCTTCTACAGGAGGAACATTCAAACATAGTCCAGAAATGCTCTGGGGACGATTTCATTAATATTGTTGACGATTTGTGGAGCATGTTTTTGACTACTTTTCATTTGTCGTCCAGATCCGCCTGTAGGGGGACATGCCCGACCTAACAATCATGGGTTACAACTACTGCACAAAAGTTTAGGATCCCGCTTCCCGCTTCGCCCCCCCGAAGCCGACAGGATGCTCAGCAACCCAATGGGACTTAGCGGACTGACCGTTCGCGATGTTGAAATTCCTGCCAACACATGGGACATTCGGTGGGGGTGTTCGTTAAGAATTCCTCCTTCCTCCTCCTGCCCAGGAGCCTTCAGACCCTTGGGGATTTCTTGTCTGATGAGGGCGGCGGTGACGTCCATGGCCAACCCACGATTGGAGTTCCACTGGCTTCGAGACCCTGGGTTCCTGATCCGATGGTTCTGTATCCAATGCCATCACCGTATCTGATACATTTTCGAACCGAATGATCTCCTGAGGGCGAGATCGTGCACCCCACAAGCGTACGGTCCCCGGCGACTAGCCTGAAGCACCCCGTGTCCACCGTTCCCTCCCAAACTCCCATGAGCTGGGCTGCGGAGAAGTGACGCAGACGTTGCTTGGCCCGTTGCAGGCTCTCTCGAGCCCTCGCAGGGCCAATCTCGACTCCCGTGGGCGCTGGATCTGCCACCGCGCTGGAAGCCGCCTCGGAGGCGGCAGCGGCGGCCTTCTCGCGCGCCTTCACGCGCAGCCAGCGCTCACGGTTCATGACCTTCGAGTAGTCCTCCACCGGTTGGGGCTCGCCGGGGACCTCCGGCATGGGTCGGACTCCTCTGCCGCGCAGACCGCCCTGGCGTGCTCCTCTCGCTGCTTCGGCGGGTTCTTGCACTCCCTCGTCCAGCGGCCGATCGAGCTGTTGGCACCGGTGGCAGCGAGTCTGGCGCTTCAGCTCCTCGATCTTCCGATTGGCCCTCATCTCGTAGTCGCCGTCGCCCTTGCCGCGGCCCCTGGCTGGCAACACCTCGCTGTAGCCCCGGGGCGTCTTGCAGTCTCTCACCACGCGGCGGGTTTCCTGCCAGTTGCCGCGGCCTCCTGGTCCGACTTGCCACGCCGCCAGCACCGCATAGGTTGGTGGGCCTGTTTTCCACCACCACCACCACCATGAGTTGGAGGGGGAGGGGATCCTCCTCCTCCTCCTCCTTGTCCTCCTCCTTCCCCTCTTCCTCCTCCTCCTCCTCCTCCTCCTCCTCTTTCTCCTCATCATCCCCCTCCAACTTCTGGTGGTGGTGGTGGACAGCAGGCCCAGCATAGGTCTCGTCCTCGTCGACGGCAGCCTCCACTGCGGGGTCCCCGCCCGGGGCCGAGGCGCCAGCCAGCACGTGCAGGGCCTCGGCGGTGGGGTTCTCGCCGTCCTCCGGGCAGTCGCCCTCGTCCGCGCTGAGCGCCTTGGCCGGGCGGCTCTGGCCGCCCCCACGCCCCTGGTCTTATGATGTTCCAACCTACTCTCAGCCTGGACCACCAGAACGAATTTTGAGCACCAGAAGAAAAGTACTGGAACTCTAGGGTTTTCACGTGTCGGGCCCGGGGAGACTCGTCCGGCACTGTTTCGACACTCCTTGGGCACTTTTCCGGGTGCTCGAAATTATTTCTGGGATGTGGTCTTGGAGTACGATGGGAGTAGCATAACTCTGGTCTTACGTCGGGCCTGTCCCTCTACAGGAGAAATATCCAAACATAGTGCCAAAAAATAGTCTGGGGACGATTTCTTGATTGTTTTGGGCCTTTGGGGGGTATGTTTCGGGTATTTATAAGGTCTCGTCCAAGATCTCGCCTGCAGGGGGACATGCCCGACCTAACCCTGGTAGGAATTCGTCATCTTCTCCAGCGAGCTGTCACCCCGCAGGCCCTTCAAAGCATTGCGCACGGCCTCGTAGGCCAGCGAACCGGTCGCCTGGAGTATCGCCGCCATGCGCTCGACATGGTCGAGCTTCGCCTGCCACAGAAGAAAGTACCCCTGTACGTCGTCCAACGTAACCTGCAGCCCGCGAAGCCTGTCGAAGGCCTTCTTGATCTTGGTGGGGTGCTGCTGCAGGGTCTGGCCCTTCTCACGCTCGGTGCCGAAGGTGGCGTGCTCGAACTCCATGTGCTCCTCCTACACGTGCTTGGGCAGGACCTCCGCCTCCAGGGCCTTGACGGTGTTCTCGACTCCGTCCTCATGCTCGATTCCCTCTGGGTCGAGGCCCTCCACCCACGCTCTGAACCTATCGTCGCCTGCTTCCGCGATGCTGCAGTACGCCTCGATCGTGGAGTCCTTAAAAGTGGGCGGTGTGCCGCGATCTCCACCGCCAGGGCCGCGTACTCCCCGCCGTCAGCGTGTGCTTCTGACTCATCACCCACGGTGTCGGCTCACCGCCTTGCTGAAGGCGCCCGTCTGACTCACACGAGTGCCGGCCTCTGCTTGTTAAAACTGCTGCTCCCAATCTGCGTCCACCAATGGAAAGCGCTCTGCTTCTGATCTCTCCTCGTCCGTGAACTCACTCACACTCTTCGAGCGTGCTGGCGCTCCGCGTGGAGCCGGTGCCAGTTCCGCTGCCACCTATTCTGGTGGACCTGCGGAGGAGCGGCAGCTTCTCGGGACAAATAGTTTCAGTATCAGCACGAGCACCACGTCTGGACACATCAAATGGACCGAAGCCCCTGCCTGAGCCAAAAGGGGTGCAGAGGGGCTCGGGCTGGGCGTGTCTGGTATCTCCTGGTCACACTAGAACAACCTCAGAGCGTTTTGCAGTACTGATGTTTTCTTCCAAATCCGCCTGTAGGAAGACATGCCCGACCCAAAACTCGCCCTCGTTCTTCCAGGGCTTTTGTGCTGAACTTCCACACTCTTGCGCCTCATGGAAGGCTGAGTTTGTTTGCGTTCCTTGAGGTGTTCTCGATAGTTTCGATGCATCACCGTCCGCGCCTTCCGCGGAGGTCAGAAGGCATTTGAGGTGGAGGCGGAGGGGAGATCGACCACACGTAAGGGTGACCTTTCGCCAGAGTGATTGCACGTGTCGAAAAAAGAAAAAGAAAACCACCATAAGCAAAAACTCCTGGCGTTTCGCGAAGATGTTTTGGATCCGCGCTGGGCCCCCGGGATCTAGCGCAGATCCAGGAAATCCGCGCGGAGCGCCAAAACGTGATGTTTATGGCGTTCTTTTTTGTTCTATACGAAAGGATCGTCAATGAACGACTCAGGATCAAAAACTGGTTCCGGGGAAGGGGTCGAGGCCTCTGGGGATCGACGTCGTGAACAAAACACGACGTCGGGGGTCTGGGTAGCGTCTTGCCGTCTTGTTTTTCGTTTCCCCGCGGCCCCCCAAAAGCCGCGCACCAAAGGTCACTCTTGCCCAGGGTCACTCTTGCGTGTAGTCGAGTAGGGGAGGTGGTTCAAAGATGGGGTCCTGGGGGATGGGGTCCTACGGACGAGGTGCATTCAACAACGTACTAAGTCCAACCTTGGATCGCTTCCTATCCTTAGGTCCCCATCCCTCAGGACCCCACCTGTGAGCCACCGATCGAGGGGGGGGGGGTCCCAAAGTGGAGTTCGTAGCCAGTTCTCGGGCGTCTCGAAAAATCTAGATTTATGTTTTTCATCGTTTTCAGCCTCACGGGACCCTCTCGGGGCCTCGAGACCGTGAGAAACCGGCCCGGGACAAGAAACCGGTCCCAGGAGATGGGTCTAGACCTTTAGGGGTGGGCGTGAGGAAAAAAATGACGACGTGACGTCGGGGATCTGGGGAGTGGGGGTTGTCCCAAGGTGGGGCGGGGCTAGTGGCACCGAGCCCAGTTGTGTGCTCACATCTCCTTCCAGGGGCCAATTGGAGCGCTTTTTCTCTCTAGCCCCGCCTCTGCCCCTACCCCATCTACACATCACGCCGAGGGGGGCGGGATCGGAGGTGAGGCGCAACGCTACTCTGGATGGGGCTCCGCAGGAATTTCTCGGACCGGCGCCGAAGCCCCCGTGGCGGCGCCTCTGACGCCGCCCATGTCGCGATCCGCGCGACAGGAAGGGGGGGCCCAGCGCGGATTCAGCAACATCTGTTCGGATCTCCCACATTCCAAGGTCTTCCTCTTCCGCGAAGGCCCCTTCTAACCGTTCCGACAGCACGTGCCCTCCGAGAATAAGACCGATCCCAACCACTTCGAACCGTTTAGGAGCCACTTCGGACTGGTTGCAGCCACTGGAAGCGGATTGATCGCAATGTGTAGGACTCCTGATGCAATTTTACAAGACGAGCACCATAATACAAACAGGACAGCTTACTTCAGCCTCTCTGGGCTTGAAGGATACTTAGAAGGTTCTTGCGGATTCCTGACGGACTCTCGAGGAGTCCTCCAGGATTCCTGAAGGTCTGTTGCGAATGCCTGCAGGATTACTGATGGATTCCTAAAGCATTCCTAAAGAACCCCGGAGGACTCCCGAAGGATGTTGGAAGGATTATCAAGGATGCTTGAAGGATGCTTGAGGATTCATGAAAGAATCTTGCGGGTGTCCGCAGGATTATGAGAGGCTTCCTGCGGACATCTGAAGTATTCCTGAAGGAGCCCTGAAGGATGCTTGCGGATGTTTGAAGGACTCCTCCAGGTTTATGGGAAAATCCGTTTTAAGGATTCTCGAAGATTCCTGAAAAGGATCCCTGCAGATTCCGGACGGATCCTGGAGGATGCCTGAAGGATGCTTGAGGCTTCTTGACAGATTCCTCAAGGATGCCTGAGGGCTCCTGAAGGATGCTTGGGGATTCCTGCAGGACCCCCGGAGGATGCCAGAGGCCTGCGCGCGCGGGTGTGGCCTCCCCGCGGCCCCCAGCAGCTCCACACCGCAGGTCCCCCTTTGCCCAGGGTATAACTCCAGAAATGCTCTGGGGACGATTTCATTAATATTGTTGACGATTTGTGGAGCATGTTTTTGACTACTTTTCATTTGTCGTCCAGATCCGCCTGTAGGGGGACATGCCCGACCTAACAATCATGGGTTACAACTACTGCACAAAAGTTTAGGATCCCGCTTCCCGCTTCGCCCCCCCGAAGCCGACAGGATGCTCAGCAACCCAATGGGACTTAGCGGACTGACCGTTCGCGATGTTGAAATTCCTGCCAACACATGGGACATTCGGTGGGGGTGTTCGTTAAGAATTCCTCCTTCCTCCTCCTGCCCAGGAGCCTTCAGACCCTTGGGGATTTCTTGTCTGATGAGGGCGGCGGTGACGTCCATGGCCAACCCACGATTGGAGTTCCACTGGCTTCGAGACCCTGGGTTCCTGATCCGATGGTTCTGTATCCAATGCCATCACCGTATCTGATACATTTTCGAACCGAATGATCTCCTGAGGGCGAGATCGTGCACCCCACAAGCGTACGGTCCCCGGCGACTAGCCTGAAGCACCCCGTGTCCACCGTTCCCTCCCAAACTCCCATGAGCTGGGCTGCGGAGAAGTGACGCAGACGTTGCTTGGCCCGTTGCAGGCTCTCTCGAGCCCTCGCAGGGCCAATCTCGACTCCCGTGGGCGCTGGATCTGCCACCGCGCTGGAAGCCGCCTCGGAGGCGGCAGCGGCGGCCTTCTCGCGCGCCTTCACGCGCAGCCAGCGCTCACGGTTCATGACCTTCGAGTAGTCCTCCACCGGTTGGGGCTCGCCGGGGACCTCCGGCATGGGTCGGACTCCTCTGCCGCGCAGACCGCCCTGGCGTGCTCCTCTCGCTGCTTCGGCGGGTTCTTGCACTCCCTCGTCCAGCGGCCGATCGAGCTGTTGGCACCGGTGGCAGCGAGTCTGGCGCTTCAGCTCCTCGATCTTCCGATTGGCCCTCATCTCGTAGTCGCCGTCGCCCTTGCCGCGGCCCCTGGCTGGCAACACCTCGCTGTAGCCCCGGGGCGTCTTGCAGTCTCTCACCACGCGGCGGGTTTCCTGCCAGTTGCCGCGGCCTCCTGGTCCGACTTGCCACGCCGCCAGCACCGCATAGGTTGGTGGGCCTGTTTTCCACCACCACCACCACCATGAGTTGGAGGGGGAGGGGATCCTCCTCCTCCTCCTCCTTGTCCTCCTCCTTCCCCTCTTCCTCCTCCTCCTCCTCCTCCTCCTCCTCTTTCTCCTCATCATCCCCCTCCAACTTCTGGTGGTGGTGGTGGACAGCAGGCCCAGCATAGGTCTCGTCCTCGTCGACGGCAGCCTCCACTGCGGGGTCCCCGCCCGGGGCCGAGGCGCCAGCCAGCACGTGCAGGGCCTCGGCGGTGGGGTTCTCGCCGTCCTCCGGGCAGTCGCCCTCGTCCGCGCTGAGCGCCTTGGCCGGGCGGCTCTGGCCGCCCCCACGCCCCTGGTCTTATGATGTTCCAACCTACTCTCAGCCTGGACCACCAGAACGAATTTTGAGCACCAGAAGAAAAGTACTGGAACTCTAGGGTTTTCACGTGTCGGGCCCGGGGAGACTCGTCCGGCACTGTTTCGACACTCCTTGGGCACTTTTCCGGGTGCTCGAAATTATTTCTGGGATGTGGTCTTGGAGTACGATGGGAGTAGCATAACTCTGGTCTTACGTCGGGCCTGTCCCTCTACAGGAGAAATATCCAAACATAGTGCCAAAAAATAGTCTGGGGACGATTTCTTGATTGTTTTGGGCCTTTGGGGGGTATGTTTCGGGTATTTATAAGGTCTCGTCCAAGATCTCGCCTGCAGGGGGACATGCCCGACCTAACCCTGGTAGGAATTCGTCATCTTCTCCAGCGAGCTGTCACCCCGCAGGCCCTTCAAAGCATTGCGCACGGCCTCGTAGGCCAGCGAACCGGTCGCCTGGAGTATCGCCGCCATGCGCTCGACATGGTCGAGCTTCGCCTGCCACAGAAGAAAGTACCCCTGTACGTCGTCCAACGTAACCTGCAGCCCGCGAAGCCTGTCGAAGGCCTTCTTGATCTTGGTGGGGTGCTGCTGCAGGGTCTGGCCCTTCTCACGCTCGGTGCCGAAGGTGGCGTGCTCGAACTCCATGTGCTCCTCCTACACGTGCTTGGGCAGGACCTCCGCCTCCAGGGCCTTGACGGTGTTCTCGACTCCGTCCTCATGCTCGATTCCCTCTGGGTCGAGGCCCTCCACCCACGCTCTGAACCTATCGTCGCCTGCTTCCGCGATGCTGCAGTACGCCTCGATCGTGGAGTCCTTAAAAGTGGGCGGTGTGCCGCGATCTCCACCGCCAGGGCCGCGTACTCCCCGCCGTCAGCGTGTGCTTCTGACTCATCACCCACGGTGTCGGCTCACCGCCTTGCTGAAGGCGCCCGTCTGACTCACACGAGTGCCGGCCTCTGCTTGTTAAAACTGCTGCTCCCAATCTGCGTCCACCAATGGAAAGCGCTCTGCTTCTGATCTCTCCTCGTCCGTGAACTCACTCACACTCTTCGAGCGTGCTGGCGCTCCGCGTGGAGCCGGTGCCAGTTCCGCTGCCACCTATTCTGGTGGACCTGCGGAGGAGCGGCAGCTTCTCGGGACAAATAGTTTCAGTATCAGCACGAGCACCACGTCTGGACACATCAAATGGACCGAAGCCCCTGCCTGAGCCAAAAGGGGTGCAGAGGGGCTCGGGCTGGGCGTGTCTGGTATCTCCTGGTCACACTAGAACAACCTCAGAGCGTTTTGCAGTACTGATGTTTTCTTCCAAATCCGCCTGTAGGAAGACATGCCCGACCCAAAACTCGCCCTCGTTCTTCCAGGGCTTTTGTGCTGAACTTCCACACTCTTGCGCCTCATGGAAGGCTGAGTTTGTTTGCGTTCCTTGAGGTGTTCTCGATAGTTTCGATGCATCACCGTCCGCGCCTTCCGCGGAGGTCAGAAGGCATTTGAGGTGGAGGCGGAGGGGAGATCGACCACACGTAAGGGTGACCTTTCGCCAGAGTGATTGCACGTGTCGAAAAAGAAAAAGAAAACCACCATAAGCAAAAACTCCTGGCGTTTCGCGAAGATGTTTTGGATCCGCGCTGGGCCCCCGGGATCTAGCGCAGATCCAGGAAATCCGCGCGGAGCGCCAAAACGTGATGTTTATGGCGTTCTTTTTTGTTCTATACGAAAGGATCGTCAATGAACGACTCAGGATCAAAAACTGGTTCCGGGGAAGGGGTCGAGGCCTCTGGGGATCGACGTCGTGAACAAAACACGACGTCGGGGGTCTGGGTAGCGTCTTGCCGTCTTGTTTTTCGTTTCCCCGCGGCCCCCCAAAAGCCGCGCACCAAAGGTCACTCTTGCCCAGGGTCACTCTTGCGTGTAGTCGAGTAGGGGAGGTGGTTCAAAGATGGGGTCCTGGGGGATGGGGTCCTACGGACGAGGTGCATTCAACAACGTACTAAGTCCAACCTTGGATCGCTTCCTATCCTTAGGTCCCCATCCCTCAGGACCCCACCTGTGAGCCACCGATCGAGGGGGGGGGGTCCCAAAGTGGAGTTCGTAGCCAGTTCTCGGGCGTCTCGAAAAATCTAGATTTATGTTTTTCATCGTTTTCAGCCTCACGGGACCCTCTCGGGGCCTCGAGACCGTGAGAAACCGGCCCGGGACAAGAAACCGGTCCCAGGAGATGGGTCTAGACCTTTAGGGGTGGGCGTGAGGAAAAAAATGACGACGTGACGTCGGGGATCTGGGGAGTGGGGGTTGTCCCAAGGTGGGGCGGGGCTAGTGGCACCGAGCCCAGTTGTGTGCTCACATCTCCTTCCAGGGGCCAATTGGAGCGCTTTTTCTCTCTAGCCCCGCCTCTGCCCCTACCCCATCTACACATCACGCCGAGGGGGGCGGGATCGGAGGTGAGGCGCAACGCTACTCTGGATGGGGCTCCGCAGGAATTTCTCGGACCGGCGCCGAAGCCCCCGTGGCGGCGCCTCTGACGCCGCCCATGTCGCGATCCGCGCGACAGGAAGGGGGGGCCCAGCGCGGATTCAGCAACATCTGTTCGGATCTCCCACATTCCAAGGTCTTCCTCTTCCGCGAAGGCCCCTTCTAACCGTTCCGACAGCACGTGCCCTCCGAGAATAAGACCGATCCCAACCACTTCGAACCGTTTAGGAGCCACTTCGGACTGGTTGCAGCCACTGGAAGCGGATTGATCGCAATGTGTAGGACTCCTGATGCAATTTTACAAGACGAGCACCATAATACAAACAGGACAGCTTACTTCAGCCTCTCTGGGCTTGAAGGATACTTAGAAGGTTCTTGCGGATTCCTGACGGACTCTCGAGGAGTCCTCCAGGATTCCTGAAGGTCTGTTGCGAACGCCTGCAGGATTACTGATGGATTCCTAAAGCATTCCTAAAGAACCCCGGAGGACTCCCGAAGGATGTTGGAAGGATTATCAAGGATGCTTGAAGGATGCTTGAGGATTCATGAAAGAATCTTGCGGGTGTCCGCAGGATTATGAGAGGCTTCCTGCGGACATCTGAAGTATTCCTGAAGGAGCCCTGAAGGATGCTTGCGGATGTTTGAAGGACTCCTCCAGGTTTATGGGAAAATCCGTTTTAAGGATTCTCGAAGATTCCTGAAAAGGATCCCTGCAGATTCCGGACGGATCCTGGAGGATGCCTGAAGGATGCTTGAGGCTTCTTGACAGATTCCTCAAGGATGCCTGAGGGCTCCTGAAGGATGCTTGGGGATTCCTGCAGGACCCCCGGAGGATGCCAGAGGCCTGCGCGCGCGGGTGTGGCCTCCCCGCGGCCCCCAGCAGCTCCACACCGCAGGTCCCCCTTTGCCCAGGGTATAACTCCAGCTCGAGTCGAGCCCAGTGGCTTCAACGGCACCGTAACGTGTACTTACGAACGGGTACTTTGAATGTTTGCCGAAAGTTGCCACTTTAGGGATTTTTTCTTGCATTGCAGCTTTGCCCACATCGGGAAGGGCTGGGTTCGCTGGTTCACTGGCTAAAGTACCCGTTAGTGGAGTCCCCGTTTGAGGGGCGCTGATGGTTGAGACGGCGCATGTCTAGAGAAACGCCCACAACGCCGCCAACTCGGCCTTGACACTTCAGACGTCAGTGCGGCCCCAGGGCTACGTGCGCACAGGCGAAGGCATTCGTCGATTCAGCTCCAACACTTTTTCCGTCAAAACGAGAGGAACCGTCAACTCGGCCCCGACACTTTGTCCGTCAGCCCCGAAGTCGTTTTTGACCATCACTTCGGCCCCGACGCTCTGTTCGTCAAGCTGGAGGGTGCGGCGATGTGGGCCGTCGAGTGGGCTAGTGAATTCGGGTTGGGGCCGTCACGGGGGTTCGCCGTCCCAGAGGGAGGCTGTCAGAGGGGGCTCGTCAAGCTAGGTGCGCTCGCGTCATATCTGACGTCCTACCCCTCCCTCCCATCCCTTACCATGGCGCTGATTTTCTCTATCCGCGGACGCGTGTCGTAGCGGACCTGTGGCTCCGCGCGCGCGTGCGTAGTGGGTGGTGGTGCACGTGCGTGCGTGCGTGCGTGTGTGCGTGGTTGTCGTGGTGGTGGTGGTGGTGGTGGTGGTGGTGTGGTGGTGGTGTGGTACTGGTGCTGGTGCTGGTGCTGGTGCTGTGTGTGGTGGTGGTGGTGGTGGTGGTGGTGGTGGTGGTGGGTGGGTGCGGCGCGGTGGTGGCGGGCGGATGGGCGCGCGAGAAAAAGGCCCGCGCTGGGGCGAGAACGCCATCCTGAACGACGGAGGCCAAACACCGATCCGAAAATGAGGCCCACGCTGCAGCGGGAGCACGATTCGGAACGATTCGGGAGCAGAATTGAGGCCGGCGCCTCAACGAGAGCAGCATTTTGGGGAAAAATGACGCCAGCGCCTCAGCGAGAGTCGTTTCCCGGGATTTCCCGGGCATCCTGTGTGTAAAAAACAGTACGCGGAGGGTGCGCGGCCATCACCCGGACGCCATCAGGGGAAGAGGGGGAGTGTTTTCATATTGAGTAATTGTCAAGGAGGTTCGTGAACTTGGAGGGGGGCCGCCGCTGGCGTTCGTCAACTCGGGAAGATGCCGGCAAGGGGTTTGGTTCGTTAATTCGGAGAGTTCGCAGCCACATCCTTTCAAAAAGACAGAGTTGACGGTCAACTCTCTTCACAAAGATGGAGTTGGCGGTTCAAGCGCCGGACCGAGTATGCATGGTCATCCGTCGTGACGTCCAGGCCCACCTGCAGACCTGCCGCCCGCGACAGATCCAAGCTCCAGCGTGTAGCCGAGGGGAAGAGGGTCAGAGTACATCCAGGATGCTCACACCCAGGAGAAATAAAAAGGTCCCAAACGCCCGAAGCCTCCCAGTAGGTTGGCGCCCAAACGGGTTCCTCGTAACTCGATCGATCCTCGAGGCCGCAGCCATCCGGACTCAAGCCACTTCGGCTTTGGGTATATGCCCATCATCTATGCTGTCTGTGGCTCTTCGCGCCCAGTCCGGGGCTATGGCATTCTTGCGGGCGCGCATTTGGTTATGTGCATTTTTCATTGCGTCTGCGCATGAAGTAGACGAAGATACCTTCACAGAACTTGTCGCCGAGACTGCCCACAGCCCTCGTTTCATTGCAGTTTTCTTTGTGCAGTTGATACTTGGGGTGCTGCTGGTGGGTTATGCAAGCTTGGTCAGGGTTACGAGCCATAAGTGGCTTTGCAAGGCGACACACGAGCAGGCTGGACAACAGCAGGCTGAGTCGGAGGACGAGGATGGCAGTAGTGATGGCGAGGAAAATGACCTGCAAGGGCCTGTCGTTGCCCTTGCTTCCTCCACCGTGGGTAAGCTCGGGATGGAGGGCGGTCTGGCTTACGCGCTGGATGAGCACCAGCGGCACGTGGAGTGGCAGCGGATGTGGCGCGAGGCCTTCGTGAGGAAGAACTCTATCTTCTGCAGCCACATCCGATCGGTAGACAATTTTGTCCGTGATTCGGATGATGCTGCAATCATGTTCCCACCAGCTTCGCCAATGGAGATCGAATCGCCGTACCTCAGCCGGTTAGCTCTTTATTCGTTTTTTTGGAATGGTGCCGTTGGGAAGCTCTTGTGCCGATCCTTGGGTTGGAGCCTGATTTCTGGTTGCATTGGCACCGCTCTTTCTGGATTACACCACCGGGTCCCCAAAGGCTATTGGATCGACGAGTGGAAGGATGGCATGACATCTTTACTGTCTGATGTCAAGTGGCTGCCCACGTTCATGCTCGCAGGCCATATTGGTTTTTACGTGCAGCGTTGGCGGCAGTTCATGCTTGCAGCCTGGGGTGCCGAGGGCCGGCTCAAGGACCTGGGCATCGTCATCGGTTCGGACATCAGCAATCCAGACGACCCTCACTCGCGCCGCGTCGTGTTCAAGGTCTATCGATTCATGGTGTTGGCCATGGCTTTACAGTATAAGGCAATCCTTCCCCCACTCCAGGGTGCCGTGGAACCTCTGATGCTCAAGCTGCAAAGCATGGGCCTGC
>CAUYUJ010017635.1:7500-65000 GCA_963575745.1 Prorocentrum cordatum | reverse complement strand
AGGAGGAGGACAAGGGGGAAGGAGGAGGCGATGCGCTGAATGCTCATGATGAGGAGGAGGACGATGAGAAGGAGAAGGATGATGAGGAAGAGGAGGAGTTGTCAGCTAGCCTAAAGCGTGTGTGGCGGCATCGGGGTTATTCTGGAGGCGTAACATTGGGGAGGAAGCGGATAATGATGATGATGATGATGATGATGATGATGATGATGATGATGATGATGATGATGATGATGATGATGATGAAGTTGATGATGATGATGATGATGATGATGATGATGATGATGATGATGATGATGATGATGGTGGTGGTGGTGGTGGTGGTGGTGGTGGTGGTGGTGATGATGATGATGATGATGATGATGATGATATGATGGTGGTGGTGGTGATGATGATGATGATAGGTGGGCCAGGACACGATCCTCGTGAGCGGCGTGCCGGAATTGGACGTCGGTGGGCCTTCGGCAGCGCTCCCAATTGGACCAGGGCCACGATCCTAGTGAAGTGCGCGCCGGAATCGCGCGTCGGAGGGCCAGGCCCACGATCCTCGAGAGGGTTGTGCCGAAATGAAGCGGCTGGCAGTGGCGGTTGCTCCAAATCCGACGTCGACACGAAGGACAAGTGTAAAACTGCCGTTTTTTTTCTTTCTAATGCGAATCCAATCTACAGCCTCTACAGTGCAGCGAATAGTGCACGAAGGTTGGCACTGGCGCGAAAGACACGAAGGCCAGGTTTGAAACTACGGTTGTCGTAATTCCCGTGGTAGGAGTACTATTAGGCCTGATACAAAAGAAGAGTACACGAAGGTGAGGTTTGTAGCGACACGAAGACCATGTGCACCCCTAGTAATAGTAGGAGCAGTAGTAGTAGTAGTAGTAGCAGCAGCAGCAGTAGTAGTAGTAGTAGTAGTAGTAGTAGTCGTAGTAGTAGTAGTAGTAGTAGTAGTAGTAGTAGTAGTAGTAGTAGTAGTAGTAGTAGTAGTAGTAGTAGTAGTAGTAGTAGTAGTAGTCGCAGTCGCAGTCGTAGTCGTAGTCGTAGTCGTAGTCGTAGTCGTAGTCGTAGTCGTAGTACTAGGAGGAATCGTAATGGTAGCAGCAGTGGTAGCAGGAGGAGGAGTTGGAGGAAGAGGAGGAGGAGGCGAAGGAGTGGAAGACGGCCGCACGCATCCCCAAGAGCGTCCACGACGTCTTCAAGAGGCCCCTGAAGAGGCTCTCGAGGCTGAGAGTCTTTCCAACGGAGATGTTATACGTATTGCATGTCTAGCTTTTTCGTTTCAGATGTCCTTCCGAAGTTTCAAAAATGTTCACAAGTCGCTCCAAGAGGTTCCGACAAAACAGAATGCACCCCCAAGGGGCCCCAATTAGCTCACAAGATGCCCCCCAAGAGTTTCCCAAGCAGCAGACATTATTTCGACACGGCTCTAGAGAGCCCCCCGACATGCCTTGCACAGTCCAGGGGGCACCCCAGATGGCCCAACATTGTTCCAAAATGGTTCAGTCTGCTTTCAAGACTTCCGAATGTGTTCGTAAGATCCTACGAACTCTTCAAGAGAACCCCGGGGAGGCGCCCGAGGAGCAGTCGGAAACCTAAGGCAACCAATACCTTAGCTTTATTTGGCATCTTCGCATTAGATGAGCTTCTGAGGCCTCTCAAGTGTGCCCCAAAGAGCCCCCAAAAGAGGCTCCGACAGGACCAGATACTTGGGCCCCAAAGAGGCCCCGACAGGACCGAATGGCCCCCCGAAGGCACTGCTTCAGGAGAGAAAGGCGCGCCGACCACGCGCCCTCAGCGTTCGAGCGCTCATGGGGTGCGCAAACTCATGGGCAGCTTGGAACTTCTTCAGGAGGCCGACCGCACCCCTCTCAGCTGTTTCGCCTGCTTCCAATGCGTGGGACGACCTAGAAGCACGAATATACGGTGGAGGCGTTCGCTAAGGAGTAGTTTTGGGAGGCGCCAGACCTTGGAGGATTTGTTATCCAATCAGGGCGGCGGTGATATACATGGCCGATCCACGATTGAAGTTCCACTTGCTTACAGACCTTCTATTCCTTATCTAAGGGTTCCTTATCCAATGCCCCCACCGTATGTGTATATATATATATACATATACCGAGAGGGAGAGAGAGAGAGAGAGAATGAATGAATGAGAGAATCAGAGAGCGAGAGAGAGAGAGAGAGCGAATCAGCAAAAAAAGAAGAGAAAGAGACATACACATATAAACAGAGACGTTTCTCTGGCTATGGGGTCCGAGGCCGCAGCCAGGGGACCTCGACCGCGCATGGGGGTGCCAGGGTCCCGGGAACGCCCCCAGGCGGCCCAAGACAGCCCCAAAAACGGGACACGAAGGCCCCAAGAGGCCCCAAACGCTCCCCCTTTTTACTCTTGCTCCTTCTCACCCTCTCATATTCTCCCTCACCCTCGTCGTCCTCCCTCTTCCGTTTCCCCCCCTCCTCCTCCGCGTTGTTTTGTTCGTTTCTCTTCATTGCCTCTGTTTTCGACTCCCTCCTTCAACCACGCTCCTCTGGCGTCATGATAGAGCTTTTGTGGGCGCTGGTTTCGTGATTCTCCCTCCTGGGCATGGGAGGTCGACATAGGTTCGCTCACCGCTTCAAGCGCTTCGTTTAGCTTTGGGTCGACCCAGCAGCGGCGAGCTACGAATTCCACATTTTCAGCGCAATTGTGCGCAGCGTGGGCTCCTACAGTCGTTCACTGGTTCAGGAGCTTCGGTTTATACATTCAGGCCTCCGGTTTGCAATTCAGAGTCCAAGATTACACACCATTCATTTCTAATTATTCGATTTTCTTGGGGGGGGCAAGATCCTTTCATTTCTAATTCTCCTATCCTGGGCCTCTTCCTGGCCACTAGGGGGCCAAGAACACTTAGAAACGAGCACAGTTCGAAGTGATCACGATCAGACACGAACGACTTGTATTCTCCGACCTCGTCGGCTTGCGCAGAGTGCAGACCCTGTCGGCGTGCTGCTCTCCCTGCGCCTGCGTATTCTCATAGGGGATGTGGTCACGTTGCCTGCCTCGACTTCCATTTCGAATCAGGTGTGTGTTAAAGACTTGAGCTGAAGCTGACAGCAGTCTACAAACCATCACCGTTTGGACTGATTCGGGATCGCCCGCAGGGAAAACATTATTGTAAAGAGGCCCCAAACGCTCCAAGAGGACCGAGAATCGCCGAAATCCTGCCCCAAAACGCCAACGATGGCTTCTGGACGGCCCACTCAGCTTCTAAGAAGGCCCAAGGGGCCTCGAAGAGGCCTCCTAACAAGGCCCCCAGAGGCAGAATTCATTGATCCGTAAGGACTTCGCCCCCATGCCGCCGGCCGCCCTCTCTTAATGGGACTTGCCACGGCGCATCGACGTCGTGTTCGAATCGCTCTTGGAGGGCTTTCCAACGGCCCAAGGGAGGCCCAAAAGACGCCCCGGAGAGCCCCAGCAGCGCCCCAAGAAGACCCCAAGAGACCCCCAAGAGCGCTCTAGGAGCCACCCAAACAGCTCACAAGAACCCCAAGACGGCCCGAGAAGGGCCAAGAAGGGGCCCCAAGAGACTCCCAGGAGCGCCCCAGGAGGCCCCCAGCGCCGAGACGGCTTAAGAAAGCTCCCACAGAACCTCACGACGCGCCCAGACAGCCCCAGAAGACCCCAGAAGCCCATAAGAGGACCCAAGGGGCCCCCAAGAAGCCCCCAACAGGCTCCAAGAGAACCCCGCGCGGCGCCAGGAGCAACGTCTTTCTCCAATTGCCTCGTACTGTCCTCTGTCGTCGTCGTCGTCGTCGTCATCATCGCCCTCCGCATTCCTCCTCGTACTCGACCTCGTTCTCTTCGCCCCCGTCCTTGTGCGTCTCTTCCTCCTCGTTGTCCTCATGCTCCTCCTCGCTATCCTCACGTTCGCCACGTCGTCCTCGTCATCGACTCCTCGTTGTCCTCGCCTTCCTTTTCTTCTTCACCAAAAACGCCCATTAGACTACAGCGGCGCTTCCCGTTTTTGTCCGATCAGGTTTTCCTGAGGTGTTCGATGGATGTTGGCGGTTCTGCCTTTTCGGCTCCCGACGCTCCGAGACGGCCCAGGGTGCCCCAAGTATCGCCCCAAGATGGCCTCAGAGGCCCCCAAGTGGGCGCCGAGACGGCCCGAAGACGGCACTAGAGGCTTCCAAGACGGCCCCTGAAGGCCTCCAGAACGCCTCAAGAGGGTCCCCCGAGGGAGCACACGAACCGACCGACATTTCGCGCTTTCCGCCCCTAGGGGTACCCACGAGGCTCCGAGAGCCTCCAAAAGGCTCCCAAGAGGGGCCCCCAGAGGCCTGTGCGAATCGCGTGGGAAGGCACCTTTCAAGCTGTCCGGGCCGCAGTGGAGTGGGGGAGGGGCGAAGTGACGGGGGAAGATGGTGCTCCCGAGCGGAGTGCCATGGCCGGACGCCCTTGCATGGCTGCTCGCCCGTTGGCTACTCAAGTCGATCAGACCTGAGCAGCTTTACCCTTGTTCGAGTACTTGCACATATTTGCGCAAGCTAGGGTGTCTTCGGCGTGCATACCCTGCGCCGAGAGGGCGCTGATGTGATAGTAGTGCCGCGTTTCCGACCGGCATCGCCATCCAACTTGGCCGAATGTGCTTGTCTTTTGGCGTGCCTTTGCCACACACCCCTGCTCGGTCGAATGTGGGGGGAGAGCACAGCGCATGGCTTGCACAACGATGCAATCCGACGTGATGCCTTTGTTCTGCTGCTCCAGGCGCTGACCGTCCTCGTATTTCCCTCACTCTTTTCGCCTCCTCTCTGACTGGGCAACTAGTCCTCCAGCGTGGGAATCGCCGATTGCACCAATTCTTTGATTCTCTTATATACTCTCACTCAGTGACAGTATTGCTACTCCTCGCGCGTGTGAGCCGCCAGAGGAGAAAAACAAAGAGGGCCCCGAGAGGCTCCCACAAAGCCCCCCAGAGGCCACGCAAGAGCCTCGCGAAATGCTTCCGAAGAGCCTTGCGAAATGCTTCCGAAGAGCCTCCCGAAATGCTCCCGAAGAGCCAGGAGGCCCCCACGAAACTCCCCCAAGGCCCCGCAAGAGCCTCGCGACATGCTTCCGAAGAACCCAATGGGGTGGCTTCCCGATAGTGCTCCTGTAACCTCCCTAAGAAGACAATCACCCACAAGGCCCTGATTGATTGCCCGAGCTTACTTGTCCATTCCGACTCCGACGGCCGAGCCAGAAAACTCCACGACGGCGAGGGTACATGTGCTAGACGCGCCCATCCTCCTGCACAGGCCCCCTTCTGATGCACAGCACCCTCTGCTAGGCAAGCCCCTCCACGAGCCGATCCACCAAGCTTCTTTGATACTAGATTATTACACGTGCCCCACCTCCTGCACAGTATCCCCTGTTGAACAAGCACTCTCCTGAAGCTGAATTATGGTGCTACACGTGCCCCTCTCCCTGCACAGGCCCCCGCTGCTGCACAGCACCCTTTACTAGACAAGGCGCCGCCTCCAGACTGATGAGCAACAACTCCTTCGTGCCAGACGTGGCTCGTCTCTAGGCAAGCCCGTCCCCATGCCGCTTTGTTTAATCCCGTTGGCACTAGAAGTGCCCTTCCTCCTGCGCAGTACTCTCCGTCAGAGCAGTCCCCTCCACAAGCTGATCCAAACACCTGCTAGGTGCTAGACGTGCCCCTCCCACTGCACATGCCCCCTTTGCTACACAGCACCCTCTGTTAGACAAGGCCCCTCTCCGAGCTGATTCTAAAACGACCCGTGGTGTGCAGCACACTTGAATATCTCTCTCTCTCTATATATATATCAAAACAGCAGCTTGGCCTTAGTTCGCGTCTGTACATCTGCATTCCAGCACATCCGGACAGGCAGGGATGGGGCAACGGAAGTTTCACCACGATGTCTCCTGACAGGCGGCGCCGCAGAGAGTCAGCCTGCTTTCAGGCCGCAGTCAGTGTGCAGTGGGCCCGGAGGGATTTAGCATGGCTTCTGCTGTGCCAGTAGCGAAGAACAGGAGGGGGTGTGCTATTTAGCGACGTTTAGTGTTTAGCAGCCCTTGTTGTTGTGCGAATCGGTTGCAGTGCGCGTATTTGTTGCTGTACGCTGCTTTGTTTAAGGTTCCAGAATTACCAGTGCAAGTTGAGAGTATCTTGTTGGTCAGGAGGTTGTTCGGCGCAGCTTCGCTGGTTTGTTTGCGGTGAAAGCTTCATAGATCTGTTATTACTTTGTTCAGGAAGTTGTTCTTCACAAGTTCGTGGGTTCGTTTGTGGTCAATGAAATCGATGATTTGTTCTTTTCATTTGTTGGGGGAGTTGTTCGGCCGAAGCTCGCGGGTCTGCCTCATCGTCGGGCGAGGTGTTGATCACCCCTGTGCGAGGTTTTTGGGCACCCCTGGGGCACGGTCCTGGGCACCCCTGTGACTGGGTGTTGGGCCCCCTGTGGCACGTTTCTGGGCACCCCAGTGGCATGGTCCAAGACGCTGCCGGCCTAGACTCAGGAGAGAAAAAAACACACAGGCACAATCAATCGTCGATTCCCCCGAAAATATGGGAAAATATGGGAAGTGGGGGGAAGACAAAAAAACCCAAAATATAGGATGGGGAATATGTTTATTTGTGTGTATTTATTTGTGTGTCCTTGGGCCCCTTCATAGACGCCCCGCCAAGAGGGAGCAACTGTAAACTTTAAACAATCATGCCCGCAGTTTTTGCTCCCAGAGCTCCCAGCTCGTGGCCCTGGTCTTGGCTGCCAGCGCAGGCGTCGGTGCCGCTGTGGCACCGCCATGGTCCTGCCTGGCTTCGGTGCCGTTGTGAGAGCACCCTGTGCCCAGAGGTCCGTTAGAACAAGAGAACATGCACGCGCTCTCTGCTCCCAGACGTTCCCGTCCAGACGCTCAATCAAGACGCTTCCCGCCAAGATGTTCCACAGGGAGGGAAGAGCCGGGAAATCTCAACGAATCATACGGGCAATCTCTGTTCCGGGAACACCCGGGGAATTCAAGCAAATGATGCGCGCAGTCTTGGCTCCTGGACGGGCACGCCAACGGAAGGGAGCAACCAGGGAATGTACAACTCACCCTGACCTCATTCTTCCATACCTTCCGACCTCTGTGGAAGGCGCGGAAGGTGATGCATTAAAACGATTGAAAGCCTCAGGAAACGCAGGAAAAGTCGGCGTTTCACGAAGCGCAAGAGTGTGGAAGGTCAGCACGGAATGTCTGGAAGAACGAGGGCGAGGGCACGTGCGCAGTCTCTGCTCCTGGACGATTCGGGCCCACGCCTCCACAGGAAGTGAGCAACCAGGAAATTCAATCAAATTGCAGCCGAACTCTCTGCTCCTGGACTACCCTCGCCCTCATTCTTCCAGACCTTCCGCGCTGACCTTCCACAATCATGCGCTTCGTGGAACGCTGACGTTTCTTGCGTTTCCTGAGGCTTTTAGCAGTTTCAATGCATCACCTTCCGCGCCTTCCGCAGAGGTCGGAAGGTACGGAAGACGGAGGTGGAGGGTGGACTAGGAGGAACATTGGGAATTGAAGCAAGTCGTGCGCAGTCTCTGCCCCTGGACGTCCCCGGCCCCCACGCCCAACCTGGCGGGAACAACCAGGGAGCTTAAGCAAGTCATGCGGGCAATCTCACTTCCCGGACGCTCCAAGCCCAAGCGCCCCACCAGTTGAGGAATTCCACATCTGCGCGCGGTCTCCGCTCCCGGCGCTCGGGGCCCAGACGCCCCACCGGGAGGGAACAGTTGGGAAAGTCAAACAAGTCATGCGCAGAGTCTCCACTTCTGGACGCTCCTGGCCCCAACGCCCCGAAACAGGTCGCGCGCAGCCTTTGCTCCCTGACGCTCCGGGCCCAGACGCCCCACCGGGAGGAAGCAACCGGGGAATTCTCGCAAATCATAGGTTGTGCTCCGGGACGTCCACGGGGCGATATTTGTTCTGATTTCGTTCAGCATGAGTTGTTGTTCGTTTGATGTTATTGTGATTGGCCAAAACGATTGTTATATATACACATATATATATATGTGTGTTACTATCGTTATTCGTATCGGACGTCTCCTTATGTGCGGCATGCTTCGTTTTTCAGAGCTCTCTAAGTTGCTATTGGCGGCTGGCATTTCAAATTTAAGTATGGGGGTTCTCTCTTCATGTAGTTCGTGTTATTGGAATATGTTTGTTGTTTTCAGTTTGTCTGTCTGCCTGTCGGTCTGTCCGTATGTTACGTGCCTAATTGTGCAAGTTAGTCTGCCACGGCACTGCGGTGCAAATGGGATGGCGCCGCGAGGGCGAGCCCAGTCGCAGAAACAGCCCAATTGCCCAATCGCAAGAACAGCCCACGGCCCAATCGCAAGAACAGCCCACGGCCCAGTCGCAAGTACCCCTCGCCCTCATTCTTCCAGACCTTCCGTGCTGACCCTCCACACTCTCGCGCTTCGTGAAACGCCGACTCTTCCTGCGTTCCCTGAGGCTTCCAATAGTTTCAATGCATCACCTTCCGCGCCTTCCGCAGAGGTCGGAAGGTCTGGAAGATGGAGGGCGAGGGGCAGCGCAGACGTTTCCATCGAACCACACGGATTCCTCAGCGCACGAACCGCGCAGCGTGTCTCGGCCTCTCGGCGGGCGACGCGGCGGCGGGAGGCCTCCTTCTTCTGCTTGCAGCAGTGCGCTGCGGCTGGGATCTGGAGAGGGAAAGGGGAGCGGGAGGAGGAGGAGGAGGAGGAGGAGGAGAGGAGGGAGGAGGAGGAGGAGAGATGGAGGAGAGGAGGAGGAGAGGAGGAGGAGGAGAGGAGGAGGAGGAGAGGAGGAGAGGAGGAGGAGGAGGGAGGAGGAGGAGGAGGAGGAGGAGGAGGAGGAGGAGGAGGAGGAGGAGGAGGATGCTTCTGACGCTACGAGCGAGCGCGCTCGGCGGCCTGGGCAAGAGAAAAGGAGGAGGAGGAGGAGGAGGAGGAGGGAGAGGAGAGGAGGAGGAAGAGGAGGAGGAGGAGGAGGAGGAGGAGGAGGAGGAAAGGGAAGACCGGGGGTGGAGAACAAACAACTCCCAGTGGGGCTCCTCAAGGATCTGCTCCAAGAGATGGCCTGTTCCTCGAGAGCCTCGACGTCCCGATCCTGGCACGGGACGGGATCCGCAGGCTGACCAGCCTGCTCCATGGGGCTGGCAGCTCTCCAGACGCCTCATCCGCATCAGAAAAGTGGGCACGCTCCCGGTCTGCACGAGAGCGGTGCCTTCTACGCTTAAGTCGGGCCTGCCTCTCTACAGGAGGAATATTCGAAGATAGTCAAAAAATAGTCCAAAATTCCCCTGTAGGGGGACAGGCCCGCCTTAATGCCACGCCCAGGCCTGACAGAATCAGGCGCCACAGCATACTTCTGATCATCATTTGCAGAGAGAGAGAGAGAGAGACACACATAGAAAGCCTTCAAGCTGTCTGAGGCAACGGGCATATCACACACCCACGGAGATTCAGAGCCTTCGACTGGCTCGACAACTGAGAGAGATTGCCACGTGTACTAGCAGCAGCAGCAGCAGCAGCGCACAGACCTGGAGGATAAGACTTCTTACCCGCCGTCAGATATTTGCCCTCTGAGCACTCTTGCCCAGGAGTGCCTGGTGGGCCCCCTTCCCGTGCGAGCACTTTGCCCGCCCTGGGGGTAGCCTTCAACCTGTCCTGCAGGGGAACCATACGGACAGACACGAAACACGTCGGTGCGCGATCGTGATCCGAGGGGTCGACCGCGGGACCTCGGCGCCCACACCGGTGCGAGCGCAACGGGTGCTGCTACAGGGCGAGGCGGCCAGGGCCGGGAGAGGGGGGCCACCCGGACGAGGCGGGGGGCCTTGGGGGCCCACAGGGCTTGCTTGGACGGGGTGCTCTCACCAAGCCCCCGTCCCCGCTTGCAGATGCTCGGCCATCAAAGGAACGAGGGCAAACAAGAGCATGCGACCTACACTTAAGTCGGGCCTGTCCATCTACAGGGGGAACATTCAAAAACAGTCAAAAATAGTCTGGGGACCATTTTGTTGTTTGTTATTTTATGTCATTTTTGGAATATGTTTTGGGTATTTTTCCCTACCTAGGCTCTTCCTAGAAGGGTTCTTACTCTGTATGCTTAAAGGGCCGGGCAGTGGGGCACGCCCCGGGCGGCTCCCCCGGCATCCGCCCCGCGGTTCCCCCAGTGACGTTCCCTTGGCTTCGCGTTGCTTATCTCATCTTAGCGTAGCTTATTCCATCTTAGCTTAGCTTAGCTTCATCTTAGCTCATCTTAGCTTAGCTTACCTTCATCTCGGCTTCGCTGAGCTTTAGCATAGCAGAGCACAGCATAGCATAGCATAGCGTAGCATAGCATACCGCAGCATAGCATGCCATAGCATAGCCCAGCATAGCATAGCATAGCGCAGCATAGCATAGCATAGCATATAATAGCATAGCGCAGCACAGCACAGCATAGCACAGCGCAGCATCGCATAGCATAGCATAGCATAGCATAGCATAGCATAGCATAGCATAGCATAGCATAGCATAGCATAGCGCAGCTTAGCATAGCATACCATAGCTTAGCATAGCACAGCGCAGCATGACATAGCATAGCTTAGCATCGCATAGCATAGCATAGCATAGCGCAGCAGAGCATAGCATAGCATAGCATAGCGCAGCATAGCATTGCATAGCATAGCATAGGATAGCATAGCAACTAATGCTGCTTTCCTAGGGGGTCCAACTTCTAGGTAGGGTCGCACTGGGGTAATTTATTTTTCGCCCAAAATCCCCCTGTAGGGGGACACGCCCGACTAAAACCTACACGAGGCTGCTCACTCTGACGCGCACCTGCCAATGGAGCTCCCCGGATGTATTCCGAGGGCCTGAGAAGGGGGGGACCTCCCTCGAGCCACCGAGACGCGGACCAAGTTTCACAGGGAGGCCCCCCCCCTTGTTGATAAGCCGTCCCGCACGAATATGACCAGCCCACTCCAGAATCGACCCCTCCCTAATCAAATCACCACGCACCAAATCAATAGCAATATCGATGCTCAACGTGAAGACCTCAACGGAAGCTAACGAGATCTGCCGTTCCAGCTGCCATTGAACGTCCCCCGACCGACGACGGCCACTGAACAAATGAAATGCACAGTACGTGGGCCGACGAATACGCAAAGGAATCATGATAGTTACTCGAGATGCCCTCGAAGTCACCAGGACGATACGGGAAGAAGGGGGCGCACGTTCTGAGGGACGTGGCTCAGCAGGCGCACTGAACACATCCAGCGCCACTGAAACAGTTTTTGGAGTAAGCGCATAGTCAGACTGCAAGGGCATATCCTTAACATCATCGTCATATATCTATACCCGCGTGCTGTAGAACTGCACTGACCTCCTGAGACAAGAGACCCGACTGACGACGTGCTGGAATCGGCATTCTCCATCTGCCTTGGCCAGCCTTCACATGCGCCCACCGACGCGCAAGCTCTGCCTCACAAGGGACGTCCACTGCCGCGGCAAATGAACCGCCGCCGATAGCATGCGATTCAGCAAGAAAAAGACCAACCGCACACTTGGGGGAGCCGAACGATAAGTGATGAGCCAGCGCTGGGCGATTGCTAGAATGCAGAAAGCACGCGCGGCAAGTCAACGATGGCCCCAGGGCCCGACGAATCGGATCAATGCGAGCGTGATGAACTCGAAAGATATGAGATCGAAGGCCTTTGCCGAAACATTCTGCACACCAAGGACACCCCCGCGACTTGGCAGACTCTCGTTCATCCAATCGAATGGGTTGGTAGGGCTCACTGATCGCAAACAGAACTCCAGCATTACGAAGCACGTGAAAAATAGTCTCCTCCTCAGAGGCAGTCAAAGCCTCCCGTAAGACATGCCGAGCGTGAAAGGCCAACGTGTCTCGAATGCCAACCTTCCAGCTGGTAGCGGAACGCTTGATGTGATACTTCCGTACCCTATGATTTTCAAAAGGATATGGTAGTTCATGGAACACTGGGTGAAACAATCGAACCCTCTTGAGATCGACAAGAATTTGACGACTCCTTGACCTCCGACGTTCACGACGGCAGACGGCAGCCAGAGCCAAGATATGAGCTGGACCCGAATACAGAAGACGACCGAAAAGCCGAAGTCGATGGGCGCAGAGGCGAGCAGACGTAGGTGGCTTACCTGCAGCAGCTAGCACAGCCTTGGCATCGGCAGCAGCAGCAGCATCGAGACGTGGCATCTTGGTTATGGCCCGGTAGAATCTGATCACATCATCTTCCAAACCTCTAGCCTGAGAGTCCGAGAGATATCCCTAAGGCGTCGACTGAGAGAGTTTCCCAGAGCACACCAAATCATCCAGTGGCATTGTGGCCGCGCCCCGCTCGATGGAGGACTGGCGCACGACGCGAGAGCATAGAACTTCCCAAGCTCCAGCGCAGATCTGAGAACGGCGGGGCAAGCTCAGGATCCATGGAACAAGGGTCATCCTGCGCAATCCCCAGGTGATCGTACTGATGCGCAGCGTGGACCACCACGGCCCCAGCAAACTCCGCGGGAACTCACCCCGGAGCTCACCCCGCAACTTCTCGTTGGCCGCCTTGGAACCAGCACCGCGAAAATGACAAAGGAAGGCTGTCTTGCCCACCTTCACGCCGAGGCGAAATCCTCGCGCTGCGAACGCATCCGCAACTTCAGCAACGAGCAGCGGCACAAGCGCGAGAAGCTGGCGGGCGTTGCCCAAAAAGAATAGTACAGCATCGTCTAAAAGGTACCATCCAACGAGTGAGAAGTCCTGTCCGGACCTTCCTGCTCTCCTGACGTAGTTAGCGTAGCATGGGCTTGCGTGGGGACCTTGAGGACGATGCCCAATGGCAGAAGCTTCGCGCTGACGAGATCCACGGTGGCCACCATGTCGAAGTTGAAAACGACATCTCCCAACGGCTGCCCAGGGCCCGAGCCTACATGGGGAAGCGCAACTGACGTAGCATCTTGAACGTAATGCCGTGACGGATCACGCGCATCCGCAATCTGCGCTGCCCGAAGAGGAGTGACCCCACTCCTTTTGAGCAAGGGCGGGCGAACACGGATATTTTGCTGCAGCTGCGCCGCAGCATCCGGAGGGGCCGCAGAAGCACGGCAACTTAGCCGCTGACTCATCATCGCACGGGGACTGCGTCGGAAGTTGACGGGCAGATTTGCAATGCGCCTGGGCCGCGCCCATGAACATCATGAGCACAAACACGTTGCGAGCGACAGCTAGGTGTTGACAGAGTCGCAGCTCCACTGCTCCGAACTCTGCGCCACGACCGTTTACCCGCGAAACCAGCGAGAGACTCCGCAACCTCCTGAGTGATACGACGGCGCGGTTTCCCAAGCTACGAGGGGCCCAAGAGGGGCCAATCACGCCCCACCTGCGAGACTGAACCAGATTTGATGAGGCTAGAGTAGAAGCCCCCTTCCATCGAAACGGCTCGCAGACACGAACAGAAGATTTGACGGCGAGGGGGCGCAAGCACTCGGCAAGCTCGACCGCGAAGGACGACGCGACTCGACCAGGTGCCCGTCGGGGCTTGCAGCGGACGCCGTCGGACGAGCATAGACTCACTCCATGAGAGCGAGCAAGGGTAATCAAAGGCACTGCGCGCTGAACCTCCTGTTGGCTGACAGGACAAACCCGGCGTGATGTGCGGCGTCCCGGCGGCTTCCTAGGCTCTGGGACTTCCCAGGAGGTTTTCAGACCACGCACTTGTAACCCAGGGTAGGGTCGTTTTTCCATCCCCTTAGGTAATTTGTCATTGGTAACCGGAACGCGGCACAAAGCTCCTGGCGGCAAACGAGGAAGGTGCTCGAACAACAACCATGCCAGGTCCGCAGCGGGCAAGATTGGCGCAGTCTCCCCCACCCCAAAGTGCTCGATACAACGATTGACGACATCGACGAACGTTCTCAGAGGCCCCCCATCCCGCCCCAATAACATAGGCAGAGGTTCGGCAGCAAGCTTCCGGCGAGAGCAGGCGCCCATGGCGCGCATCTTGGCAAAGCCCTCCATAATTGCGTGGCCAGGCGCTGGCCACCTCCGCCGCCAAGTCGGCCGCGCGCCGCCGGGCATCCAGCTTGACGCGACGATTGACCCCTGCAGTATGCATATCCACAGACAGACTGCGGAAACAACCAGAGAAAGCAGATCGCCCAAGACAAGTTTCCCAAGAGGCAGCAATTGCATCGCCTTCACCATACCAATGCCCATATCCATGAGTTTGCCGAGAGAAGCCAAAAGACAGTCTGGAATAATCCAATCACGACCCTTACAGCGTCTAAGCCGGAAGCGCACCACAGCATCATTTGCCTTTGCAGTATCTCCAGCCACGGACCTGAGCAGTTGCACTGCAGTGCGGCTTTGGCGAAGCCAACCTTGGTGGATAGGCCAAGGGCGACGCTGAGAGATATTAAGGCAGCCTGAGCGAGCATTCAACCAAACCCCTCGAAGTGGGACAGGCCAGGCGTCGAAGAGCATGGCGAGCTGCGCGCGACGGCATCTGAGACCCAGACGCCGAAACGGAGGTGAAGTTTCCTGCTGTCCATGGCCTCCAGAGAGTCCTGAGACACCTAAGGTTGCCTGGGCTTGCGGCCCCGATGCGTTCGACGAACAGGAAATGCGACCTCGAGTTCCGACCGAGGGTGAGACGAAATCGAAACCCTAAACCCTAAACCCTGAACCCTGAACCCTGAACCCTAAACCGAGGGCTCCGACGGTGCTCGGCCGTTGAGATATCGAAAGCCGCAGTGGGTCCCACTTGCAGCAGCTCTGAAAACTGGGCACGGGCCTCCGCATTCCGAGAGCCGGCAGGGTCACGCTGCAACCTGCGAAGCGAGCATGGCTGGAGACGCTGGGCGGATGCTTTCGAGAATGCCAACCGGCAGGTGGTCCAGTAATGAGATCGACAGACCAACTTCACTAAGTATGTCTTGCTGCTTGGCTTGCGCGTCAAACGAACAGACTGCATCATCGATGCGACGTCCGGGGCTGCCGGGTTTGCCAGGAGGGAACAATCACGCACTAGCAGACGACTGCCCAGAATCCAGGAAGGCCGACGGCGCCCAATGGTCCAGGCCCCTGAGAAAGTCTGCGACAGCATTGCCGATGGAGAGTTTGAGCAACACTTGCAATAGGTCCGATACGCTTCGAAACACCTGATCCAACACGAGCATTCGTGTCCATCAAGAACACAAGCTCTGACCCAGGCGAGCGATAGGCGATAGCGGCGAATAAGAGTACGAGCGCGATCCCACCATTCGAGAGACACAGAGCAGGCGAGGATCGGCAAAAGGCACTCGACACTTCGCCGCGCCAATGGTTGTCCCTGGCTGTGCAACACACGACGTATCCAATCACAAAGGGCACCCGCACTTGCCTTCAGAGGTACACTCAGCACGCATGACATGACACCCCTGGATACGAGAGGCCCCACTCCGAGGAAAACGAGCCTATCAGGTCCCGACCCGGAAGAGCCCCTGACGACGAAACATGTCACCCAAGTGCCTCGTGCGCCGAGACATGCACAAGCCAGTAAAACGATTACGTTTAGCCAGGCGGTCTTTTGGCCAGGCGGCGCCCTAGCCAGATGAGGGTCATTCCTTCCGCCCGCCCACGCAGCCTCGCCTCGCCCGCACGCACGACACGAACATGAAACCGAAACCGATTCCCCGGTGGGCGGCTCTCCGCCCCACTTCGATACCATCCCCTCACCTCCGAACTCCTCCCTCGCACCCCTGGACGGGTTGGTCGTGCGGAAGCCGATACGCAGGCTGCCACCGTTCAAGGAGGCCCGGTGCAGAGCGCCTCGCAGCCGGCGGCTGGTGGTCCACCGGCAGCAGCCGGAGGCGTGGCCTCTGCGCGCAGGCCAAGCAGCGATGCTAGAAGCCCAGCTGGATCGGCGTCTGGGCGGCACGGGGGCAAGGGGCGATCCGCCGGCGGGGGGGCAGCGGCACCTGGAACAGGCGAGGCTTGAAGGCCCGCCAAGCCCAACCTAGAGCCACGGGATTCAACCGAACCGATCTCCAGCAAACAGCAGGCCAGTCTAGCAGAGGGTGCCCCAGGGACGTAAGGGCAGCAATAGCGTCCACCAATTCAATCCAAGAATGCCCAGGGTGCCCAGGTACATAGTCCCAGCAAGTTCTGAGAAAGAAAGCCTTAGCCACCTTAGCTATATTGTCGAGGACAAGACGATGCGCGCTAAGCGAAGTATTAAGAGCGCCACCACCCCCAGCAATCCTGAGGCCCTCCTGCCAGTCAGCAAGCATATACACATATATATATATATAGATAATGGAACACCCCAATCACGACATTCGGATTGCAAAAACCAGGCAAGGGTCCACTGGGCAGCCCCAATCTCCAAGGCGAGAGCCGATAAATTCCAAGGAAGATCATCTGACTCCAGAGTGCCAGGCATGAACCCCAAGAGAGCACCATGACCAGCAGCATCATACACAAATACAGCAAAGGCCCAAGCTGAGGGCCCGAAGCCAGGACGAGTGGAAATTCCAGAAGCCTAAGACCTCAAGCGAGATCCGCCAGAGCCGTCAGTGTAAATATGAATAGTCCCCGCCTCCACCAGGTCCTCCAGAGAAGGCAGTAGCGGTAGCTCTGCAATGGTAGTGGAGTGCCAATAATTAGCGAATGCCCAGAATTGCCTGCAGAGACCTATGGACCAGGGCCTCAGCAGACGATCAACAACCTGATAGGTGTGGGCCATGAGACTGCGCGTACAGCCATGAACACGATGGCCATTCTCTTCCTCGAGAGAGGTGGAGCGTGGGGGAAGCCTGAGAGAGGGACGGCAGCATGCAAAGGTTGAGATCCGAGACCTGTCGGATCATCATGACCCCACTCTTGGGCTAGTGGAAAATTGGCTGAGGAGCTCCAGCTGCTGCGGCTGGACGTCCATCTGCATCGTGCGACTGCGTAGCTTCTCCAGCTTCTCCTTCGACCAGTAGTGCACCAGACATGCGGTGGGTCATGTCGTCGACCTCCGCGGCCTTAGCGCCATCTGCTGGCAAACGTCTCGCCTTGTGTGCTTGCTCTTCCTCCGCTGGCAGGTCTCCCTCCGGGACGAACAAGCTTGACCTGGCCTGGCGAGTTGGCTCGATGCTGAGCAGCTCGAAGTTTCGATGCTGAGCAGCTCGAAGTCTCGATGCTGAGCAGCTCGATGCTGAGCAGCTCGATGTTGGCTCCCGCCAGGACGAACAAGCGAAGCCTCGATGCCGAGCAGCAGGGGGGCTCGCCGCGCCCCCCCCCCCTTGCGCCCACCTTTGACCACGGCGACGGGGACAGCTTTGGCGGTGGCACCGGCAGCCGCGGCCGCCGTCTGCGCACTCGGCGCGGAGAGGTTGGCCTGGACATCCTGGAGCCCGGCAGCGACGGAGGCGATGTTCTGGACAAGATTTTCTTCGAGCGTCCCAACCTGCGCGGCGGGAAGTGGCGATCAAACTACCCCAATCCGGAACCAGAAAGTGAAACAAGAAGGATGCAGCTGGGACTCGAGATGTTCTGGACAAGACCAGCTCGACCAGCTGCAACTGTGCGATCATGCGCGGCAGTGCCGGAGACGCCGCGGCACCTTCTCGAGGCCGCCGCAGGTTGCCCGACCACCTTGGCGGCATCCATGTCGAACTGGGCTTCCTGGGACACAGCCGACTTGGCCTCGAGCTCCGCCAGGGGCTCGAACTCCTCGAGCGGGGCAGACGCCGGCGAGAGGTCCTGCTCCAACCTCTGACGACGAAGGGCAAGAGCAGCAGCAGCAGCGAGAGCCGCCTGCGCCTCCTTCTCCGATCTCTGGGCCTGCTCGAGACGCCCGGACGCTCCCTCCACGCGTGAGCGCTGGCTCTGCGCTCTCTCTCCTCGGCAGGGTCGGCGAGCAGGTGCACGAACTGCAGCACCGACATCTCTGTCTCGCGCGCGAGGATGCGGGGCGCAACGGACTCCAGCTCCTTGAGCGCGGCAATGGAGTCCCTCACATGTTGGCGATGCCTGGCACGATCTGCAGGGACCAACGGTGGCTCGACCCGTGCTGGATGCGCTTTTGCCACACTGAGTGGCGTCGCCACGGCCGTAGACGTGCTGGACGCTGGAGACGCCGCAGGGACAGCAGGAGCGGCAGCATCTGACGGCGCCGCCGACTCCGACGAGCCCGCACTCTCCTGTGACGCCGCTGGGGAAGACCGACACGCACCACGAGACAGCGACCGATCCTGGCGACCCTTGGCCTTCTGCGACTTGACCTTGGAACTGGGGCTGCCCGACCAACACTGGAGACACTAGGCTGAAGATGAGAGCTGCGAGGCCTCACAGCGAGAACAGAACCAAGGCTCGAACTTCTTTGCCCACGGTGGGCTGCGGCCTCCCATGGCACTGCGATGCGACTTGAGAGGAAAGTCGTGCTCGAACCAGCGGATGGGCGAGCGTGCCGCGGATCGACGCTCGCGAGCGCGCCGATGCCAGGCGGGCTCCTTGTCTCGGCGACGGCGATGGAGCTCTCGCGCCGTCGTGGGTGCGACCTGGCACACCAGACAGCACGGCCAGTCCGCGGCGGACGCCAGACAGCAGTATGGCAGCCGATCCCGAGGAGGCTCGCAGAGCGGAGGTGCCAGTTACCTGGGCGTTGCACCCAAAGCCTCGAACCGGGACGGCGGCTGAGAGAAGGGAGGAGGGAGGAGGGGGAGGGAGCTGGGAAGAGGGAGGAGAAGCGCGGAGGAGGAGGAGGAGGAGAAGCGAGGAGGAGGTGGAGGAGGAGGAGGAGGAGGGAAGGAGGAAGGAGGAAGGAGGGCGGCGAGGGAGGAGGAGCAGCAAGCAGGAAGGAGGAGGAGGAGGAGGAGGAGGAAGGGAGGAAGGAGGACGGAGGAAGGTGGAAGGAGGGAGGAGGCGGGGGGGTGGAATGAGGAAGGAGATCGTCGCCGTCGTCGTCCTCGTCGCCGTGGTCGTCGTCGCTGGCGTCGTCGTCGTCGTCCTCGCGGGGCGGCCGCGAGGCTGGCGGCGGCGAGAGCGCCGAGCTGCGCGGGCGGACGGCCGCCCTCGCGGAGGAGCTGCACGACGCCCACCGGCGCCTCGCCGAGGCGACGACGGCCGCGACGACGACGACGCCGACGACGACGGCGGCGGCCATTACGACGACGACGACGACGCCGACGACGGCGAAGACCGACGACGACGACGGCCGACTTCCCACGGCCGACGGCCCCACGGCCGACGGCGACGGCGCCCGCGCTGGCGGCGTCGGCGCCCGGCGGCGCCGTGGCCGAGGCGGCGGCGGCAGCGCGGCCCGGGCAGCGCGCGGCGGAGGCGGCGGTCGCGGAGGCGGACGCGCTCGCGGAGGAGGCGCGCCGCGAGCCCCCGGGGGGTGCTCGCCGTCGGAGGAGGAAAAGGTACGCATGACCCTGCGCCCCCTCGCCCGTTTTCCCCTTTTTGGGCCTCCTGGGAGGCTCTCGTCGCCACCGCTGGATTCGCCTCGAAGTCCTGGTCAGAACGCACCCGGGGAGACGTCCAGGGAGCAGCGGTATCGGCACAAGAGCGCCCCAGGAGGGCTCGGATCGAAGAAGGAAGAACTGCATAAGCATAAACTTTCGGCGCTCCGCGCGGATTTCCTGGATCGGCGTCTGGGCGGCGCCTCCGGTGCCGCCCCTGGCGCGCTCCGCACGCCTGGGACGGGAGCCAGGCGCGGATCCACGAGTTCCGCGCGGACCGCCGAAAGTTTATGTTTATGGCGTGTTTATTCTTCTATCAAGAGCGTCCAGGAACTCTCCAAGAGACCATCTTTCGGGCCCCGATGGGGGGCCCTAGTCGACGACCGCACGCTGTTCCATCATCGCTGAAAGCCCCACGAACATCGGAGGACGTTCGCCTCTCGGGGGGCATCCTTTTGGAGGTCTTTGGCCCAAGACGGCTCCGAGGTGCGCCGCGCCTCTCCTCCTCCCTGCACCTCCATCTTCCATACCTTCCGACCTCTGCGGAAGGCTCGGAAGGTGATGCATTAAGATTATTGAAAGCCGCAGGAAACGCAGGAGAAGTCAGCGTTTCACGAAGCGCAAGAGTGTGGAAGGTCAGCACGGAAGGTCTGGAAGAATGAGGGCGAGGGCTCGAGCCCTCGTCTCTTACTAGCCGAGCAACTGCATTCACCTGTTGGCCGAGGCCGGTCCTGGGGAAGGGGTCGGGACTTCCGGGGACCCAGGAGGATGAGGAGGAGGAGGAGGAGGAGGAGGAGGAGGCGGAGGGCGAGGAGGAGGAGGAGGAGGAGGAGGAGGAGGAGGAGCATGAGGAAGAGGAGGAGGTGGAGGGGGCGGAGGGATCGGGACTTCCGGGGTCCTCCGGGGTTTCAGAAGATACATCGGGTCGCTGGGAAGAGAACACGGCGGGAGGTCTTCGGCGCAATTTTTCAGCCTCCAGGTGCCCTCGACGGGCTCCAGAGCCGTTCGCAGAACAGCTCGGGATGCAAAGCCAGTTCGGGGAAAGGGTCGGGACTTCCAGGGAACCCTTTCTCTACAAGCGTACATCGGGTCTCTGGGGAGAAATCACGGCGGGAGGTTATCGGGCAATGTGTCCGCCTCCAGGGTCCTTCAACGAGCCCCGGGGCCGTCAACCAAACATCTCGGAATGCAAAGCCGGTCCGGGTCGAGACTTCTGCCTCTTGGGCTTTACGTTGTGAATTACACCAGAGGAAAACCTCCAATCTTTGGATGGTTTGAAAAATAGTAGTATGGATAGTGAGCTCGATTGTAAGATCGATCGTGAGGTCGATAGTGGAATCGATAGTGAGGACGATTGTAATGTCGATTCAATGAGACCGAGAGTGAATTCGATTCAATGAGGTCGATCGTGAGATCGATCGCGAGATCGCTCGCGCGATCTATAGTGAGATCTCTTGTGAGATCGATGGCGAGATCGATTGTGAGATCGATGGTGAGATCGACAGAGTGGTGGGTAATGAGATCGATGGTGATACCGATCGAAAAGACGATCGACCAGGAATCCGGGAACCAGGGAACCCCGCCGCCGCCCACCGAAATCGGCCCGGAACCGGGAACCCGGGAACCCGGAGCCGGGAACCCGGAAACCCAGCCGCCCATCGAAAACGGTTTTGAATTTTCGCCAAATCCTTCAATCTCCGCTAGGACCCCTTCAGTGCAAGCAAGCATTGGTTGGGAGACAAATCACGTCGTCGGGGGTCTGGGATCAATGCGCGGTCCCAGAGGCCCCATGCGCTGCTTCCACGCGGGAGTAGGTTTTCGTACCAGATCCATTTCTAATGGCACCAGGGCCTGGCAACGGGACCCACAGGCCGAACTCGAGGAACGTCGCAGGGATTGCAAATGGCACATTGGCTGCAGACGACCTCAAGCTCGGGCATTGAGATAAAGCCCACCCAGACAGGTCGACTGAGCAGATCTGTTCTGGTTCACTCGACATCGGTGCTCGAGCGTGCCAGTTGAGTCCCAAGTGGGTCTCGCTAATCGAGGTGCGCCTCGCCGCATAAATCCGGTGGGCTGTGGACGTCGTGTAGCTCGTTCCCTCGCCGGGGTGCGCTGGGAACGCGGTGCCGTGCGCACGAGGAGCGCCCCTGGCAGCTTTCACTGACGTGCGTGTTGCTAAATTGGTGCCTGCCCACAGCAGATGAGCAGCTTTCTGCGGTCCGCTCGCGTCCTGTCGACCGGCGGCGACCCCGCCGCCAGGGCACCCGAGACCCAGAGTCGGCCGATGTGGAACGCTCCGACGTTTCGGCAGCGGCCGAGCGTTAGAGGTTGAAGTGGCTCCACGCGGCGCCGAGCTGCGTTGGTGCTTGGCGCCGCGGGGTGCGCTGGGAACGCGGTGCCTCCACGCGCAGACGGAGGCCGCCCTCGGCGGTGGCCAGGCGGCGCGCCTCGCGGGCGTCAGGGGATAAACAAAAGCAGATTCTCTCGTCCTCTTTCTCCTCCTCCTCCTCCTCCTTCTCCTCCTCCTCCTCCTCCTCCTCCTCAAAGAAGGGGGCGGCATGACTCGAAGCCGCCGCACTCCGTGCACCACTGAATAAGGGGGGTCGGCGTCGTGTTAAGTCGGGCGTGTCCTTCTACAGGAGGGGTTAATCGAAAATAGTAAAGAATGGTACGGGGACTATCTTTTGACCATTTGAAAATTATTTTCGAGCATTCTCTGACTATTTAAATTTTTTGTCGAAAATCCGCCGCGGGGTGCGGTGGGAACGCGGTGCCTCCACGCGCAGACGGAGGCCGCCCTCGGCGGTGGCCAGGCGGCGCGCCTCGCGGGCGTCAAGGGATAATCAAAAACAGCAGATTCTCTCCTCCTCCTCCTCCTCCTCCTCCTCCTCCTAGCTCCTCTTCCTCCTGCTCCTGCTCCTGCTCCTCCTCCTCCTCCTCCTCCTCCTCCTCCTCCTCCTCTTCCTCTGGACCAGCGCAGGGGGCGGCATGACTCGAAGCCGCCGCACTCCGTGCGCCGTGGGGGGTCGGCGTTGCGAGAAAATCCCACGACACCTCGGAGGCCGAACTGCTGCGCCGAGAGCTGGGCAGCTACGCCGGCAGGGAGGCGGCGCTGCTGCAGGAGCGCACGGGGGGGAAACGCCCGGGGCGGGCCCACGGGGTGGGGGGGTGGGGCATACCCAGTACTCACTTCCAAAAAAATCAAAGAACTAGTTCTTTGATTTCTTTGGGGGGCCAAGACCCTTTCATGTCTAGTTGTGCTATCCTGGGCCTCTCCCTGGCCACGAGGGGGCCAGGAACCGTTCGACACGAGCACAGTCAGAAAGGAGCACGATCAGAAAGGAACGACGTGTAGGCCTCGGGGGGGCCCAACTTTCGCTGCTGCTCTCGCCGGCTCGCGGCGGCTTGCCAGCCCCGGGGTGCCCTCCGGCAGCCGCGCTCCCCCGAGAGCGCCGCGGGGGCGCCCGGATCGGCTCGAACGGCCGCCAGAGACCAGAGCTACCCTCCACCTCCATCTTCCATACCTTCCGACCTCTGCGGAAGGCGCGGAAGGTGATGCATTGAACCTTTTGAAAGCCTCAGGAAACGCAAGCAAATCAAGCATCTCACGAAGCGCGTGATTGTGGAAGGTCAGCACGGAAGGTCTGGAAGAATGAGGGCGAGGGTATGACCCGAAAGCCAAACAACGAGGATCACTGGGCGGGATAGGCTCAAGTCGGGCCTGTCCCTCTACAGGGGGAATGCTCAAAGATAGTCAAACAATAGTCTGGGGGCTATGTTTTGACCATGGTTTGGCATTTTGGGGGCATTTTTGGCGTATGTTTTATTTTTCGTCCAAAATCCCCCTGTAGGGACAGGCCCGACTTAAGGATAGGCTCAGGGGCGGGACGCAGCGACCCCTACTCGCCCATTTCTCGCCGATAGGGCGCGGCAGTCTGTCGGCGAGGTATTCCAGCAGCTCGAGGCTCCGAGCGTGAATTACCCACCCCGCTTTCGCTTCCAGGCAAAACCAAGCCATACCACGGGCCTCCTCGTCAAGCGGCCTGACCAGTACAGGCCGCAATTTGGCATCGTTTGGCATCTCTTGGAAGCGAGGGTGGTCAAAAGCGAGGTTGGTTTGTTTTCCCCCGAGAAGCTCCCTCCACCCTAAGATCGGGGAAGCGTAAGACCAGGGTTTGCCAGGACTCGGGTTCGCCATTTTTTTTTGACGACCGCGACTCGGATTTTGACGAGGAGGAGTTTCGTGGGATGTCTGCAGCGGGAGGCCTCGTCAAAATGCAGGCTCGGCCTCGTCATTTTTTTGACGACCTCGTCGGGGATTTCCGAGTCCCCCGTACCCGGGTCTTACGTCTCCCCGATAAGACGGTTCCCTGGCGGCCTTCGGGCCACAACTCGGACCTCCGACGGCCGTTCGGGACGATCCGGGCGCTCCGGGAACGCCCTCGGCGAGGCGCACCTGCTGGAAAGCACCCCGAGGCGCGAAAGCCCAACGGGATCGACGAACGCGTCCGAAGGCCTCGGAGCTCGAACCGTCGAGCCCCCGATCGTCGATGCTTCCCCCTTGTGAGCTGGACCCCCCCCCCCTACATCCAGAAACTTCGGGCTGATTTCAGGAGGGGAATCAGCACACAGACACAATGAATCGTCGATCCCCCCGAAAGTATGGTAAAATATGGGAAGTGGGGGGGAAGTCAAAAACCCAGAAAAAATATGGGGAAACATGGGGAATCTGATTATTTGTGTCCATTCATTTGTGTGTCCCAGTTCCCCTTCAAATGGGGGGGCAGGGGGAGGGGGGAAGGCTCCTTAGAAGCACCCCTGCTTATACAAGGCGCCAGCCTTGTCTGTAGATATGAAAAGATGGGGGATCGGATTATCTGTGTCCACTCGTTTGTGTGTCCCAGCCCCCCAGCAAGAATGGGAAAATGTGGGAAGCGGGGGGGAGTCAAAAGCCCAGAAAAACTATAGGGAAAAATATATGGGGAATCTGCCTATCTGTGTCCACGTATTTGTGTGTCCCAGCTCCCCTTCATGATTCGCGCAGGCACTCTGGGGACGGGGAGGCGGAGGCGGAGGCGGAGGCGGAGGAGGAGGCGGAGGAGAAGGAGGAGGAGGAGGAGGAGGAGGAGGAGGAGGGAGGAGGGAGGAGGAGCGTGTCGCTCCGGCCCGTGCTGGCCCACCGCGCCTGGGTGCGACGCGCTCTCCACGCCCCAGGCCCCAGGCGGCAGCGCTCCGGCCCTCTGGCATCCTCCCGCCCTGCGGGGCGGAGCGACTCGCTCCTCCTCCCCCTCCTCCTCCTCCTCCTCCTCTTCTCCTCCCTCCTCCTCCTCCTCCTCCTTCTCCTCCGCCTCCTCCTCCGCCTCCGCCTCCGCCTCCCCGTCCCCAGAGTGCCTGCGCGATTCGGGCGCGGAGGCCTTGTGCCAGTGACACTGTGCTCTTTGTGCGGGGCGCTTGTGGATGCCTTTGGGATTGGATCCGCGCGCGCGTGCTCATGCAGGAGGAGGAGGAGGAGGAGGAGGAGGAGGAGGAGGAGGAGGAGGAGGAGGCGCAGAATGGGCACGAAAGACACGGCCTGCTTTCACAAGGCGGCGTTTGCGCCTTGTGCGCTGGCACTCCTCGCTCCGGCATTCTTTTCGGCTGCGCGCAGGAGTCACCTTTCGCCCGCGTGACTTCTGGTGCGGGCGCAGTGCGGCCCCCACGCGACCGAGCGGGCTTGGATTCTCCGCGGCCCCCGAAAGTCGCGCAACAGAAGGCCACGCTTGCCTTGGGTCATTCCTTGCGTGCATACTCGATTGTGAAGGCCTGACGGTCGGTGCCGCCGACCCTGAAAGACATCGGCGACGACCAGGAGGGGGAGGAGGAGGAGGAGGAGGCGGAGGGAGAGGAGGAGGAGGAGGAGGAGGAGGAGGAGGAGGAGGAGGAGGAGGAGGAGGAGAGAGGAGGAGGAGGAGGCGAAGGGAGGAAGGGAGGAAGGGAGAAGGGGAGGAAGGGGAGGAAGGGAGGGAGGGGAAGGGGGAGGAAGGGGAGGAAGGGGAGGAAGGGGAGGAAGGGGAGGAAGGGGAGGAAGGGGAGGAAGGGGAGGAAGGGGAGGAAGGGGAGGAAGGGGAGGAGGAGGAGGAGGAGGAGGAGGAGGAATAATCATAATAATAATAATACTAAGAATAAGCAGAAGAAACATAAGAAGAAGAAGACGAATAGTAAGAATAATAAAAATATAACTAATACTAATAATAATAATATTAATAATAAGAACAATAATAATACTAATAATAATGATAATAATAATAATAATAATAATAATAATAATAATAATAATAATAATAATAATAACAGTAATAGTAATAGTAATAATAATAATAATAACAAGAAGAAGAAGAAGAAACATAATAAGAAGAAGAAGAAGAGAAGAGGAGGAGGAGAGGAGGAGGAGGAGGCGGAGGCGGAGGCGGAGGCGGAAGGCGGAGGCGGAGGAGGAGGCGGAGGCGGAGGGAGGAGGAGGGGAGGAGGAGGAGGAGGAGGAGGGGGAGGAGGAGGAGGAGGGGAGGAGGAGGAGGAGGAGGCGGAGGCGGAGGGGAAGGAGGAGGAGGAGGAGGAGGAGGAGGAGGCGGAGATAAGGAGGAGGAGGAGGAGGAGGTGGAGGAGGAGGAGGAGGCGGAGATAAGGAGGAGGAGGAGGAGGTGGAGGAGGAGGAGGAGGAGCAGGAGGAGGACCCCCTCCCCCTCCGACTTATGGTGGTGCTGGTGGTGGAAAGCAGGCCCATCAGTTGCGCAAAAGGTCCCGATCGCAACTCTGCCCCTCGAGAGGAGCTCGAGCGCCTCCGCGCCGCGCTCCTCGACCGCCCCGCCGCGGCCGCGCCCGCCGCGGGCGCGGGCGCGGCGCGCGCCTCGACGGGCTCGGTGGTGGCGCCCGGCGCCGCGGCCGAGCGGGAGCAGCTGGAGAGGATGCAGCTCCTGCAGGAGCCCGCGTTCTCCTCCTCGTCCTCCTCCTCGTCCTCCCCGTCCCTCTCGACCTCCAACGTCCCCTCGTCCTCCTCCTCGTACTCCTCTTCCTCGTCCTCCTCCTCGTCCTCCTCCTCGTCCTCGTCGTCCGCCTCGTGCTCCTCGTCCTCCTCCTCGTCCACCTCCTCGTCCTCGCCTGGACCTCCTCGTCCCCCTCCTGTCCCCGGATCCCGGCGCTGTCTTTGTCTCACACCGCGTGCTTGTGCGCAGTTGCGGGCCCCAGGACCCTCATAGTGGATAGACCGGGCCCGAAACATGGCGCAGGACGACGGGGTCTAGGGCTCAAGGTCTTGCTTTCTGTTGCTATCATGCTATGTTGACTCAACGTCGGGTCTGAGGGTCTTGACAAAAGTCGGGGCGGGGGGGTCTCTGCGTTTTCGGCCTCCCTGGGGGTCCTCGCTGGGCCCCTATGGACAGTCAAAGATCGAGTCGGGCCGAAGAGCGGGTCCCCAGGAGAAAGTGTCGGGACCTCCTTGGGGACCCCGCCATGGACAAGAACGGTGCGTCGGATGTCAGGTCCTTTCTCCTGCTCATCGTGCTCTTCCTCCCTATCCCTTCTCCCTCCTCCTGCCGCCTCCCTCTCATCCCCAATTTCTCCCCCTCCCTTGACCTCCTGGCGTCGCATCTATTTTTGTTCCCCAGTGAGCGGAAGGGAAGGGTGGACGAGGAAGATGCCCACCATAAGTGGGCCCCAGAAACGGCAGAGCCGTTTTTTTCACCATTTTCGAAACAGTGTCTTTTTGAAATGGAAGCGGCGACCAGAGAAGGCAAAACAATTGTTCTGGGATGGAAGCCAGGGCGGGAACCGGGAAGCAGAAACGGCGACGGAACCAGCAAGAAAAACGGCGATTGGGGCGCCAACCAACGTGTTAGAAACGGAGCCGGTACAAAAAAAACGGCCCTGTCGTCTCCAGGGCCCACACCCTCCTCGTCGAGGAAGTATCGTTTTTTTGTTCGTTCTTCTGCCGAGAGGCGCGGGCCCTCGCACCCCCCCCCCCCTCCCTGGAGTAGGTAGGTCTTGGCTGCTTTGGGCGCGTGTGTCGAGCAGGGTGGGGTCTCCTCCACAGGGCGCGCTGCTGCAAGCGGTCGCGTGAAGCAGAGGTCCGGGGCCAGAGCACCCCCCCCCCTCTCCCCTCCCCTCCTGCCGCCCAGCGTCGAGACGCCGAATCAGAAAACGTTGCCGTGCTGCTCCTCCTGACCCCCCCCCTGCTGGCTTCGAGGACCACAGCTCCGGCCTCAGGCGGCCGCTCGGGGGTCGAAAGCCCGGGCATCGCCCCCTGCGCGGGCCCCCCGACGAGGCGCCGCCGGCGGAAGAAGCCGCCCCGGGCTCCGAAACTTCGCTGCGAAGGTGCGTACGGGGGCCACATGCGAGCCCTACCCATACCGCCCACGATTTCTGAGGGGGAGGGTGGGGTTCACTGCGCTCGTGAGCTCCCGAACGAAGTGCACCCCACCCTCCCCCTCAGAAATCGCGGGGGCTGGGGGTAGGGTTCGCATGTGGCCCCCTGTGGAGAGCGCCTTCGGATCCGCCTCCCCCTTGCCAGACCTTCCTCGAGGGCTGAAAAATGGCACCAGGACCTCGACATTCAAAGTCCAGTCGAAGTTATTTTAAGCAGTCCAGAAAGGTCTACAGGTCCTGGAGGGCTATTTTGTTAATTCTCTGGAAGGTCAGGGTTCTTAAGTGGGCCCTGGAAGCGGCAGGGCCGTTTTTCATCATTTTCGAAGCCGTCTCGGTAACAAAAATCACGGCAGCCAGAAACGGTGAACAACGGCTCCGGAAGTGGTACCAGAACCGGGACCGGCAAAAAGACAGCTACGGAACCGGGAAAAAACATCGGCGCCAGAGCCAGCAAAAAAAGAGGCAATACGGAACCGGCAGTTCACCAAACCGGCCCTGTCGTTTCCAGGGCCCGCTAAGCCCCCCCCCTTTCCGGAGACTTTCCAATCCCGCCCTTCCTCCCTGAAGTCGGTGTGGAGACCTCGGAAGTCAACGTGTTCTGATTCGGCGTCTCGACACTGGGCGAGAGGGGTGGGGGTCTAGGAACAAAAAGTGGCATACACATAAAAACTCGGAGGTCCGCGCGGATTTCTCGGATCGGCGCTGGACCCCCCTCCCTGGCGCGCGGAGCGCGCCAGGGGCGGCGCCGGAGGCGCCGCCGGGGGCCCTCACCATCGTCATCTTGATGGCACGCTGCCCGACCCCCAGGGCATGAGCGAGCGAGCAGCTCGCAAGAGAAGGCTCTTCCCGCCAGGGGCATCACCCCGCGGACGAGAGCCGCTCGAGTTCCAGGAGGACATCGACCAGTCGCCCCTTGGCCACAACGGGCCCAGAAGTCGTCCGGCTCAGACTCGGGGTGGGGTCACAATCTCACTGATCGGTTTCCTCCTTCTTTAACACGTTTATGCTTTCGTCTTTTGGGCGGTCGGTTGTCCGCCGTAGCGGGCGAGAGAGGCGCGCGCGCGCGCCGCGCTCATCATGTTCAACGACGGCCGCCTCCGCCGTCTCGGTGTGCTGCCATCGCCGTGATCCTCAGGTAGGTGGTGGCTTGAAGCTCGCTGAGGGGCAGCGAACGGGGGAGAGGGCACTGCTTTTGTAGGGCAAGAGCAAGCATGAGCAGCCCAATCGTCGGCAAGAGTAAACCTGAAATCAGAGCTTCTCGCGAAGGGCGGCTGTAAGGATTGCTGTTGACCGATCAAGCGCGCCCGCCGAGCGTTCGGGGATCTGGCCCTGGAAACAACGCTGCCCCCCCAGCGACCTTCAAGTGGTGGCTGGCATATTTGCGCGAGCGGAGGACATCCGCCCTCCCTTCATACTAGCGACGCAGAAGAAACGGGGTCGTTTGCGCCGACATTGGCGCGTAAAGCTGCTCGCGTAAGGTCGCGCGTGAGCGCCCTGGTCTCCAAAGTAGCGTGCCGCGCGGGCGGCTCGCGCAAGCCACCGCGTAAGGTGGCTGTGCCATCTCGCGTAAGACCTACTTTTGATCGTCGGTCACATGCGCTTGTCTGTGCTAGGCACGACGGTCGTCCCGTGTGGCGTATCCTCCTCTCGAACAAAAAAACAAGGCATAAAAATACATGTTTGGCGGTCCGCGCGGATTTCTTTGATCTGCGTTGAGAGCCCCTGGCGGCGCCTCTGGCGCCGCTCTTGGCGCGCTCCGCGCGCCGAGGAGGGGCATCCAGCGCCGATCCAAGGAATCCGCGCGAACCGTCGACAGTTTCTGTTTATGCTGTTTTTTCCTCCTCTGTCCTCCTCGTTCTCTGCCCTTCTCGTCCTCGTCCCATCCAACGTCCTCGCCCCTAGACCTGGCCCGGCACAGAAACGGAAAGAGCGCTTCAGAAACAACAGAAACCGAAATTACTCACACCACCGTTCGTACCGGGAGCCTTGGCGTTGAGAGCTGGTTACATCACCCCTGGCTCTTGGGAGCCTTGGTGTTCAGAGATTGTTGCGTTGCCGCCCGTTCCTGAGCTTTGGCTGGGCCTTGATGTCAGGAACTTGTTACGTCACCGCTCTCTGCTGGGAGCCTTGGTCTTATCAGCTTGTTGCCTTCACCGTTCGCTCTTGGGAGCCTTGGTGTGAAGAGCTTTTTGCATTACCGATCGCTCTTTATTTGGCGACTCTGGGCCTTCTTGGTAGTCCTCTTGGGTTTTCGAGCCCTTTGGGGGGCCTCTTGGGGGCCTCTGCGGGGCCTCTTGGGGCTTCTTGGGGCGCTCTTGGGGCCTCCTGGGCGCGTCTTGGGGCGAAAGGCTAGACTTTTCGGTTCGCGGTCCCCATCTTGGGGCCCTCTTGGGCCGTCTTGGGCGCCTCTGGGACCGTCTTGGGGCCCTCTTGGGCCGTTTTGGGGGCCTGGTCTTGGGGGCCTCTTGGGCCGTCGTCCACGCCGTGAAATCCGAAAAGCCGGGTATGCTAAAAATGTACATTTCCCCATCGGAATTCCATACTTTTGGCCTCCTGATGGCCTCTTGGGACGCCTCTTGGGGACCTCTTGGGGCTTCTTGGGGGGCTTTTGGAGCCTCCTGGGAGCGTCTTGGGGCGAAAGGCTAGACTTTTCGGTTCGTGGTCCCCCTCTTGGGGCCGTCTTGGGGCCCTCTTGGGCCGTCTTGGGCGCCTCTTGGGCCGTCTTGGGACCCTGTTGGGCCGTTTGGGGGCCTCTTGGGAGCGTCTTGGGCCGTCTTGGGGCGATCTATGGGGCCTCTTGGGCCGTCGTCCACGCCGTGAAATCCGAAAAGCCGTATATGCAAAACATGTACGCTTTTCTATGGTGGGCATCCATGATTTTGGCCTCTTGGGGGCCCTCTTGGGACGCCTCTTGGGCGCCTCTTGGAGCGTCTTGGAGGCCTCTTGGGACGTCTTGGGGCTGTCTTGGGCGGTCCTGGGCTCTTCTGGGACGGGAAATGCGAGAGACCCGAAAAGCATGCAACAACCCGAAGGAAAACCCCCAAACCGGTCATTCAACCCCCCCCTTAAGGGGCTTCGCCCAACACACAACATCATCACTCGTACCTCGCTTTTTCCGTTACCTCCACGCCCCCTCGTCCACCTCCTCGTCCTCGTCCTCTTCGTCCTCCTCCTCGCCCTTCTGCTGCCGCGGGCCTCTCTTCCGCATCTTCCTTCAGGTCTTGAGGTCGGCGCAGCAGCCGCTCCCACCGCTCTTCCTGAGGCTTCGTGAGCTCATTCTGGAAGGGACGTGCGCTCCTCCTCCTCCTCCTCCTCCTCGTCCTCCTCCTCCTCATTCTAGATCCTCCTCGAATCTCCTCCTCCTCCTCTCCTCCTCCTCCTCTCCTCCTCCTCCTCCTCCTCCTCCTCCCTCCTCCTCCCCCTCCTCCTGCTCCTCCTCCCTCCTCCTCCTCCTCCTCTCCTCCTCCCTCCTCCTCCTCCTCCTTCCTCTCCCCCTCCTGCTTTTCGATCCTCCGTCACTGGGCATGGTCGCTCACCCTCGTCCTTCTCCTCCTCGATCCTCCTTCACTGGGCACGGTATCTCATTCTGCTAGGGACGTGCGCTCCTCTTCGTCCTCCTCGTCATCCTCCTCCTCTTTTTCTTCCTCCTCCTCTCCTCCTCCTCCTCCTCCTCATCCTCCTCCTCTCTTTTTCCTCTTTTTTCCCCTTCCTCTCCTCCTCCTCTTCTCCTCCTTCCTCTCTCCTCCTCCTCTTTCCTCCTCCTCCTCCTCGGTCCTCCTCCTCCTCCTCGGTCCTCCTTCCTCCTCCTCCCGGCCGTGGGCCCTGCCCACCGCTCAGCCCGCCGAGGGAAAGAAACAAGGAGCCCCCCCCCCAGCCAGGAGCAGCTGGCCGAGGCCCGGCTGGCCAGGCAGGGCGACCGGGCCGAGCTCAAGCGGCTGCAGCGCGCGGCGCCCCAGGACGGCCTCGATCCTCGACGTTCTTCCTCGATCCTCCTCCTCCTCCTCCTCCTCCTCCTCCTCCTCCTCATCCTCCCTCCTTCTCTCTCCTCTCCTCCTCCTCCTACCTCCTCTCCCTCCTCCTCCTCCTCCTCTCCTCCTCCTCCTCCCTCCTCCTCCTCCTCCTCTCCTCCTCCTCCTCTTCCTCCTCCTCCTCCTCCTTCTCCTCCCCCTCCCTCTCCTGCTCTTCGATCCTCCTTTACTGGGCATGGTCGCTCACCCTCGATCCTCTTCCTCTTCCTCCTCCTCCTTCTCGATCCTGCTCGATCCTCGTCCCCCCACACATTCGCGTCGTAAGCAAAAATCGTGACGGGGGGATTGGGCCATTTCCCGCCTCTTGGGGCCCCCGCAGGGCCCGGGGACCGCCAAAAAACGACCCGGGATGAAAAACGGGTCTCGGGGAAAGGGTCGGGATTTCTGGGAAAATAGTTGAATTCATGGTTGAGTTGACAGATGTTGACTGGGATATCAGAATGGTCAGCGAGACAAGGGCACTTTCAACAGAACTTACACTAGAGGGAATAAGTTGTTTTTTTTACATTTGGACGGTTCTGCTGCTGCGGGCGTTGGCGTCTCGGTGCACGAGCGCCACGTCCAGAATATTCGCAGGGTGGTTGCGGAGGCTGGCCGCATGATCAGATTAGACATCGCATTGGGGAAGGTACAGATACATGTATTTCAATTGATGTTCCTCATGCTGGTTCCTCTCTGGATGAGTTCACAGCGTTCTACGAACCTGCTCGAGAACATGGTGCGCGCGGCCCAGAGAAAAAGAAGTCAAGTAATGATTGGTGGCGGTTGGAATGCTCAGTACAATATCGGCCCACGGGGGCAAAGACTGAATGAGTTCGTAGCGTGCCATGGCTTTCAAGTGGCAAACTCTCCACCCAGGCTGAACTTCGCATACGCGTGGACTTTTCGATCGAGCCTTGGACACTCAAGGTGCACCGATTTCATCGTAGTGCCTGGCTCCCTACACGTGGTGGGCAGTAGAGCGGTTGATTTCTTAAGCTTGGAATCGGACCACAGGGCCGTATTTGCACACTTGTCTATGAGAATACATACCTGGAAGCGACAGCAGAAGCGGAACCATCGAGGCTGGCAACCACGAGATGATGCTGATTACGGTCGCGATTTGGACGCAGATTTACACGATAGTCCGCAAGGTAATCTGTCCGACCTGGACGCGCGTTTGGCCGCCGTCGCACCCGGGCACGCCCAGCAGCAGGAAGAGCAAACTTGTTTCTGGAATCGGACTGGTTTCCAAGAGCTCTTGCGTCAACGTCGTGCTCCCCCATCCGGGTCCGCAGCCAGACAGGACATTTCCAAACGTATTCGCAGGGTTGTGCGCGTCGAGCTGCGCGGCAGAAAACCAAGGCGCACCGAACAGATCCTCGGCGAGTTCTGCGGTCTACAATGGCTCGCAGCAACAAAGTTCTTCCCAGCCCCAAGGAAAAAGGATGTCGTTGATACGCAATGTTCTACTGAATCTGTGGCGGGACTCTTGGAGAACATCTTCTCGTCTACAGCCGTGCCGCCGCCGGAGATGACCGACCGACGCGCGTTCACCAACATTCCTCAATTCACCAGGATGGAGCTGAAATAAGTAATCCGGGCTTTGAATAACAAGACGGGCGCCGACACTGATGGCATCGTTGCGGAGATGTTCAAGCATGCTTTCGGCACGTTCATCGAGTGGCTATTGTTTTTTTCTACTACCAGATTCTGTTGATTGGAGAAGTGGAAGAGTCTTGGAAAGACACGTTGTTTGCAATGCCCCTAAGTCCGGGGATTTGGCACCCGCAAAACTGGAGACCGATTGCCATGCTCAAGACAACTAACAAGATATTCTCCCGAATGCTGTACCATCGTCTGCGTGACGTCCTCGAGCAGGCGCAAGGGCCAGACCAGGTTAGCTTCAGGCTGAAGCACTCGGTCGATGACACGTTCTTGGTCTATGACATGGCATGCGGCCAATGCTTAGAGTGGCAGGTGCCGCTGTGGTGCGCCAGTCTGGACCTACACAAGGCTTTCGACCAGATCGGATACGGGCCTCTCTTTGACCCCCTCCGGCGCCAAGGTGTCGATGCATATTACATTGCACTATTGGCAAGGCTGTATTCTGGGCAACTGGGCAGCGTGTCAGGCGCGCAAGCTTTTCGCATCAAACGGGGTGTAAAGCAAGGTGACGTCATCAGCCCGATGTTGTTCAACGCCGGTTTGGAGTTGGCAATTGAAAACTGGAAAACCCGCATAGGCCACGCCGGGTTATTCATCGGAGCGAGCCATAAACGCACGAACATACGGTATGCCGATGACATCATGTTATACGCGAGGTCTGCCGACGAGTTAGCCGCCATGATGGAATTGCTGACTGAGGGGCTTGACGCAGTCGGTTTTCATCTGAACCCAGAGAAGGCAAATATTATCACCACAAAGGAGTGGATGGAGAATTTGTTCATTGAGGTGGGCGAGCACATGCTAAAAGTCATGGGAGGCAATGATGTTCACACATATTTGGGTAACAGTATACCGGCGAGTTCGAAGAATCGCAGCGATGTCGGGTTGGGACACAGATTTCAACGAGCTTGGCACAAGTTCCACGAGCGCCGTCATGTCCTCTTAGACCAGAGCGTTTCTTTAAGACTGCGAATGAAGCTGTTCCAATCTGTCAATACACCGACACTATTGTTCGGATTATCGGCCGCACCTCTGACCGAGCATCAAATACAATATTTACACGTCCTTCGAAACAAGGTGCTACGTTTGATTGTTGGCCGGAGGCGTTGCGAGGGCCAGGACTGGGCAGACACCATGAGACGAATGCGGGACAGGATTGCCAATGCAACGCATATTATTCCGATTGCAAAATGGAGCGAACTATTACGTCACCGCTTGTTTAGACTTGCGTGCCGGTCATCATCTTCGGTCAATGAATGGGCCCAAGAAGTCATATTGTGGAGCCCGCGCTATACGCATGGGGCTACGAGGGCACGCGGACGCCCTCTGACGAGATGGGAGGACCGCCTTCAAGGATTTACCAGAGATGTTTTGCATACTGTATCTCGCTGGTATGATATTGTACACGAGCGTGATGAAGACGCATTCGTCTAGCATTTCATTCACGCTTGAGGACCGCCCCCGCTCTTCTCCTCCCTCCCCCGAGCCTCCCCCCTCCCCCTTCGGAGGCACAACGTTTGCTCTCCGTTGCGCGCGTGCTTGTTCAGGCCACTGCGCTGTAGCCTCGCCCGTTTACGGGCCAACCCTTGTGGTTTGACCAGGCCTCTGTCTGTCTGTCTGCATGTCTGTCTGCGCATTGACAGCATCAGGACGTCGCGTGTCTGAGCCTCGATCCTGTTCTTCCTCCTAGATCCTCCTCGATTCTCCTCCTCGATCATCATCGATCCTCCTCCTCCTCCTCCTCCTCCTCCTCCTCCTCCTCCTCCTCCTCCCCCTCCTCCCTTCCTTGATCCTGCTTCATTGGGCACGGTCGCTTACCATCGATCCTCCTCCTCCACTTCCTCGATCCGATGCGATCCTAAACCATCTTCGTTCGTCGGCCATCGATCCTCCCTTCCTCCTTCCTTCCTCCTCCTCCTCCTCCGTGTCAGCGGCCCTCGATCCTCTTCGATCCTCTATCCTCTGCGACCCTTGATCCTCTTCGATCCTCGATTCTCGACTTTCCTCCTCCTCCTTGTCGATATTATCCTTCTCGATCCTCGATCCTCCTACCCGCCCGCCGACCCGCGCCCCTGGACGCAGAGACGCTGGGGGGCGGTGTGGAAGGACCCCAGGGTTCAGCGCCATCACAGGGCTCGGCGCCGAAGGGGAGGTCGGTCGATCCCCTCGGGGCTGGCCCAGAGTTCGGGGCAGCGGGGGGCCGGCACCCGTCCCCAGATCTCTCTGACGGGCTGGCGTTCTCAACGGGCGTGTTTTTTCATCGGGGCCCCGCCTGGCCCGAGCGCGCGTGCGGGCTGCTGCTGCTGCGCAGCGGCGTAGGACGTGTTTGTTGCACATCGATGTCGGCCCTAAGGGCGCCCGGTCCAGGGGGTGGTCGTGTCGTTTTCCAGAACGTCGGGAAGACAGAGATCGGGCTGGAAGGATGGGGCTGGGAGATATCACAGGGGAACAAAAAGTGACATAAACATAAAAACTCGGAGGCCCGCGCGGATTTCTCGGAGCGGCGCTGGGGCCCCCCGGCGGCGCCTCCGGCGCCGCTCCTGGCGCGCTCCGCGCGCCAGGGAGGGGGTCCAGCGCCGATCCGAGAACTCTGCGCGGGCCTCCGAATTTGTATGTTTATGCAATTTTTTCCCAATATCATTACCCACAGTCGGTCGAAGGTATCGGGCATTACAGTCCACCCGCATAGTAAGGATGGGTAGCCTTCCCAAGGGTACCCTTGCATCCTTGCCTCCCCAGCCCATTCTTGGTCACTTTCGTTGGCCGCGCCCCGCTCGAAGAGCGTGTCGAAATGGGCGTCCAGGGCCCCTGCATCCTCATCGCGCATCCTTGCTATACGGGTCGACTGTACATCCGAATGTCATTGCTCACACCCTCCATCCTCCCAACCCCTTCTTTCCCTCATGATGGATGCTCTCTTCAGAAAGGGCCTCGCCGACCCGGAGGGATCGCGGGAGTGGACGTTCCTTCCCTGGCGGCAGGCGGCGGAAGAAAGAGAGAGAGAGAGAGAGAGAGAGACGAGGGCGGCGCCGCCGGTGGAAGGCCGGCGGAAGACAGCAGAAGCAGAAGATCTGGACCCTGAGCCCAGCCCCTCCTCCTCCTCCTCCTCCTCCGCCTCCTTCTCCTCCTCCTCCTCCTCCTCCTCCTCCCCTGCAAACGGGGCGTTAGTAAACGGGGCGGTAGCGAAGGGGCCTCTTCAAGCCGAGAACGAGGCGACGGGGCATTTACCCTGCACTATAGTGCGTGCTAACTCGGGACGGCAAAAATGTTGACACACCATCATAACTCTGGGAGGGGGGGGGGACCTCGCACGTGTGCGCGGCAAATGAGTTCTTGGAAAACACCATTGGAAGCGCACCCTTAGCTATCAGTCCGTTTACTAACGCCCCGTTTGCAGGGGCTTGGTTGAGGGACAAAAGATTCAAGGGCTCCCACGAGGGCGCGAAGTTATTCGCGCTTCGCGATCCCCGTTCCTTCTCCCCCTCCTCTTCGTCCTCCTTTTCTCCCATTGGGGGAGCGGCGCGAGAGCGCGACGTTATTCGCGCTTCGCGGAGCGCGAAGGCGAAGCGCGAAGTTGGGAGCCCTAGAAGGTTCGGCCACGCGCAAAGGGGGGCAGGGGGAGGGGGGAAGGTTCCTCAGAAGCACCCCTGCTTATAGAAGGCGCCAGCCTTGTCTGCAGATGCAGTGAGGCTGGCGCCTTCTAAGAAGCATACTCCCTGGAACAAAAACAATACAAAAAGAAACACATAAAACAATTATAATAAAACAAAAAGAAGCAGACTCCCTCCAAGCAGCCTTCCCCCCTCCAACTGCCCCCTGCTGCGCGCCCGCCGAGGCAGGAGGCATAAGCAGAGAGCGCACTCAAAAACCAGAAGCAGAAACACACTGCGGAACGACATCGGAAAACAAGCCGAGACCTCGGGCCCATGAAGACGACCACGCCCCGCGATCTTCGGCGACGACGACGACGCCCCAAATAATCGGGTGGTGATGATGCTAATGATGATGCTGCTGCTGATGATGCTGATGATGATGATGATGATGATGATGATGATGATGATGATGATGATGATGATGATGATGATGATGATGATGATGATGATGATGATGATGATGATGATGATGATGGTGCTGGTGATGATGATGATGATGATGATGAGGAGGAGGAGGAGGAAGAGGAGGAGGAAGAGGAGGAGGAGGAGGAGGAGGAGGAGGAGGAGGAGGAGGGAGCGTGCATCCAACAGGGGCGTGTGAATCAGGAGGACGTGCAGCGCAGGGCGCGCCAGCAGCGAGCGGCCGGCAAAGTCCTCGTGCTACGCGGGCGGTCGCTCTTCCGCTCGGACGCCGCCGACCGCCAGGGCGCGCGGCCAGAGACGAACACATCGAAGACATCGACAAACACATCGACGTCGGGAACGTCCCGCCGCGCCGCACTATGCCGTGGCCGATCGTCCTCAGGACGGGCGCCACCTTGTCGATAAGCAGCGGCGGCCGCGTCCGCAGCGCCATCGGATGGGCCCCGGTGCAGGCCGTCCAGGACAGAGAGCGGCTCCAGACAGCGGCGGGGGCGACGTGGGAGGACGAGGTGGAGCACGCCCGCGCAGAGACGGCCATGGAGGTTGTCTACCGGGACCCCAAGTCCTGCTGCAGCCGACGGCGCCTAGGCCCGAGCGTCGCGTCAGGCCGGTGAGGAAGCAGGCGGCCCAGCGATACCTCCGCGAGGCCGTCGACCCAGGCTTGCAGGGCAGGGGCGGGAGGACGAGTAGCTTGCGGCCCAGCGCGCGCTAGACCTGGCCCGGGGCGCGCGCAGCCTGGCGGAGGTCAGCGCCCTAGCCCCGGTGTGCCACGCCGCCCGCCCCTGGGCGCAGCTGCGGCTCCAGGGCCGGCTCACGACCCACGGCGGCAGCCTGGTGGCGCCCTGCCGGCGGCGCGGCGTCGAGGCCCCGGTGGACGGCTGCCACCTCGGGGCGTGCTCCCAGGCAGCCCTCGCCGCTCAGGGCGCAGCCGCAGGCACCCCTATACGGAAGGGGGCAGTGCGGCAGAGCTGTGGCGCCGGTGCCGCGACGACGCGGAGGTCCTCACAGTATCCCGGCGCCTCGCGGCCCATTGTAGGCAGGCAAGGGGCCCGCCTGAGAAGCATGGAGCCCTTGGCCCCGGCCCGAGGAGCGAGGAGCGAGGAGGATCGAGGAGGATCGAGGAGCGAGGAGGAACGAGGAGCGAGGAGGATCGAGGAGCTTCCAGGAGCGAGGAGGATAGAGGAGGATCAATCCTCCTCGACCTCTGCCCGGCCCGCCCTCCCTAGGCCCGTGGCGCCCCGCCAGTCCCTCCTCTCCCTTCCCCTGCCTGCGCCGCCCTCGCGCCTCCCCGGGTCCCCATGCAGTCCTTGCCGTCCCCCCTCCCCTCTCCCCCCTTCCCTCGCCCTCATTCTTCCAGACCTTCCGTGCTGACCTTCCACACGCTTGCGCTTCGTGAAAGGCTGACTTTTCCTGCGTTTTCTGAGGCTTCCTATCGTTTTAATGCATCACCTTCCGCGCCTTCCGCAGAGGTCGGAAGGTATGGAAGATAGAGGTGCAGGGCTTGCCCTTGCCCTGGCCCCCCCCCCGGCTTCCTGCCCCATTCTCTGCCCGGCCCCGTCTCCCGCCCTGCCCCGCGCTTCGGGCCCAGTGGTGGGCCAGAGGCGAAGCGCGCTGGTTCCCGGGCAAAAGACAAGGGGGAACGCCGGCCCTGGGGGCCAGGGGTAGATCCGCCTACCTCTGTGCCCTCCCTGGACGCCGTCTCCCCACATTTTACGTGGGGCGCGCGGTTCGCCTGGGCGATGGGCGTAAGAGCAGTGTCTGGGGTGCCCCCGGCGTTTCCCACCAGCCGCGATCTTACGCGGCTGGCTGGGACCAGGGCGCAGCCCCGACCTTCCCGCCGGCTCAATTCGCGCTCGCCGGAGGCCCCGGAAAAGAGTGCGCAGCCCCCAGCGGGCGTCCAGTGCTCTCCTCGCATGTCTCGCGCCATGGGCCGTCCCATGGGCGAGCGGCGGGGGGCGCTGAGTCGCTGGCAGACCGCTGGGTCCCGGTTCTTATATATAGTTTATTTCAAGCTCTTCCGTGTCTGCCCGGGGGGCCCGCGCCGCGCGGACGGTAGCAGTTATGCGGTCAAAAGGAAAGGAGGATGAAGGAGGAAGGAGGATGCAGTAGGAGAAGGAAGGAGGAAGGCGGAGGCAGTAGAAGGATGAAGCAGGAAGCAAGAGGAGGCAGGAGGAGGAAGCAAGAAGGAGGAGGGAAGACGAAGTAGGAAGAGAGAGGAGGAAGGATTGACAGTAGGAGGACCACCAGGAGGTAGGAGGAACGAGGAGAAGGAAGGAGGGGGAAGGAGGAAGGGGGAGGAGGAGGGAGGAAAGGAGGAGGAGGGAGGAGGGAGGAGGAAGGAGGAAAGAGGAAGGAGAGGGAAGCAAGAAGGAAAGATGTGGAAAGGGGAGGTCGACCCCCACGATCGGCGATGACGACGACGACGGCCCCCCAGGAGCGGGAGGAACGCGAGCGCCTCCGCCGCCGCGCTGGCGACCTGGAGCCCCTCGCCCGCCCCCTCGCCACAGCGCGGGCGCCCCCGCGCGGGCGCGGGAGGGTCCCCCCGCGGCTGGCCCAGGCGCAGGAAGCGGAGGGCCGAGGAAGAGGAGGGAGAGGAGGAGGAGGAGGAGGAGGAGGAGGAGGAGGAGGAGGAGGAGGAGGAGGAGGGGAGGAGGAGGAGGAGGAGGAGGAGGAGGAGGAGGAGGAGGAGGAGGAGGAAGAGGAGGAGAGGAGGAGGAGGAGGAGGAGGAGGAGGAGGAGGAGGGGAGGAGGAGGAGGAGGAGGAGGAGGAGAGGAGGAGGAGGGAGGAGGAGGAGGAGGAGGGGAGAGGAGGAGGAGGAGGAGGTAGAGGAGGAGGAGGAGGGAGGAGGAGGAGGAGGAGGAGGAGGAGGAGAGGGAGTGAGGGAGGGGAGGGAGGGAGGGAGGAGGAGGGAGGGAGGGAGGGAGGGAGGGAGGGAGGAGGAGGAGGAGGAGGAGGTGGAGGAGGAGGAGGAGGAAGGGGAGGAGGAGGAGGAGGAGGAGGAGGAGAGGAGGAGGAGGAGGAGGAGAGGAGGTGGAGGAGGAGGAGGAGGAGGAGGAGGAGGAGGAGGAGGAGGAGGAGGGTAGAGGAGGTAGAGGAGGAGGAGGAGGAGGAGGAGGAGAAGAGGAGGAGGAGGTGGAGGAGGAGGAGAGGAGGAGGAGGAGGAGGAGGAAGGGAGAGGAGGAGGAGGATGATGATGAGGAGGAGAGGTGGTGGAGGAGGAGGAGGAGGAGAAGGAGGACGGAACCAGGAATGAGGAGGAGGAGGAGGAGGACGGAACTAGGAATGAGGCGGTGGAGGAGGAGGAGGAGGAGCAGGAGGAAGAGGAGGAACAGGAGCAGCAGGAGCAGGAGGAGGAGGAGGAGGAGGAGAACGGAGGACGGAGGAGGAAGAGGAGGACCAGTGCAAAACCAAAGCGCACCAACGATGTTGATAAGCCTTCCCTCCAAGTTCCCTCCCCACAGGACCCTGATTACAAGAATTTCTATCCACTGCGGAAATTGCCTACACGACTACAAAATGCAAGTCCAGGAATTTCAGCGCCGCGAATCAAAGTGCCTCCTGCTGTCTGGCAGTCCTCAATCGTGCCAGAACACCACACCTGGGATTTCAGCACAGCAGTTCACCGTGATTGTAGCGTCCCGCCAATCCTGAATTCTGCCAGAATGCCATTCCTGGGGCTTCAAGCGCACGAATCCGTAAATTGCGGCAGCGTTTCACGAGGAGTGTACGGATTCCGCTTGCGATTTCTTCGCCCAAATTGCCACCAGTGTGAAGTTGGTCAGCGTTTGCACGGAATGGTTTTCAAATGTGGTTCTCGCGTGAGGAGTCGTTGAACCTTATGTTTCAGATGTTCATGGCAGTGTGCAGCAGCTACACGGATGCAGGGTAATTATTTTCAACAGCGGGCGTGTCGCGGAACATTTCTTTGAATTGTGAGGCCCCATTGTGTCGCATTCTTTATAGGTCGAATGGTGTCCTTCAAAGCAGAGCTCTCGCCTGAATTGCGGACCAGTGAAGAGGAATCCTTGTAGGGACTGGTGAGCAGGGGACTCGGGATTGGAGGACACATTGCAGCACTGTTGATACATATAGGATTTATTTTGGCCCGAATCCTCTTCCTCTTCCTTGTTGCCTTTCTCTTCATTTTCTCAGTACCCCTCCTCGCCTTTCTCGTCCGTATCCTTCCCTTCTCCTTCTCCGTCTTCTCTTCTTGTTTTTCATATCCGACGTCACGAGGCATGCAACATCGCAAGCAAAGTTTGGACGCAGTCTTGGAGCCCATCTTCCTGTTGCCATCTGCGAGCCGGAGCGATCCGTGCGGATCCGCCGGCCTGGGGCATAGCAAGACAGCCTTTTACGAGCCAGTTGATGCGACGCCATCATTTGAGGGTTGGCCCAACCCCCATCATATTTTCGGGCACAGTTCGGTTCTCTGTTGGCCGATCGCGGCGATCCAGCCAACCTCAGAGTGCTTTCGGCAAGCCACGACCGTTGGAACGCATCCCGAGGCTGGAAGACCGAGGTAAGCAAACTGATGCGACGCTAGGATCCGCCGCGTCGGGAAATAACACATACGATGCTTTGAGTTGCTCAAGAACGCCAGCCTGCGATGATCAATGAACTCTCCCCCTTCCCATGGCCCATGGCTAGTGAATTGATAAGCCCCGCGGAATCTACGTCTACTTTGGATAACGCGCGCCAAGGGGTCGCCGCGGGCGCCGCCGAGAGGATCGTGTAACTCCCTTCGCGGCAGCCTCAAAACGATTGTTTTTTTCGTTTAGACGTTGAACTATGGACCGCATATATCCGAGGCGAAGTAATTCCCCACCTCTCATGCTGACTACTGGCGTGCCGCAGTTGTCGTCGTCGTTGTCGTTGTCGTCGTCGTTGTCGCTGCCGTCGTCCAACACACCACCTCACGCCCACATGCCCCAGCGCGTCGTCGTCGTCATGAGGCCATCCGCAGTGCGTCGTCGCCCACCCGTCGTGGCCGCTGCCGCCGACTACCTGCAGCGGGCCTGCGCCGCAGCAACCCGCCCCCCCACCCCCGTGGGGCATCCTTTTTGGTCAGCGGCCGCGGGCGAGCGCGCCGGCGGCGTGTCAGGTCAAAGCGGGCTACGCAGAGACTAACTAGGCAAAGGAAGCGCGGGAAAAACAAACATAGCGGCGCGCGAGGCGACAACTAAGCGCGGCCGAGGCCTCAGATGGGGGGCTGAGGGGACTGAGACTGAGGGGAACTGCCAGCGTGCAAAGCTGCAAGTCCGTCGGAGGCGCCAAACGTCGGAAAGTCAACGACGGCCAGGGACAACTCCGAGAGAGAAAACGTGATACCGTACCTCAGACGACTGCGTGGGCGCCAGGGTGGCCGTGGCCAACGAAACGTCGGTCGAGGTAGGAAAGAGAAATGCAAAGGCGAGGTCCCGGACGAGCCCCGTGGGGCCTCCGCGGTGCGTCGTCGTTTTTTGTTCCCTGGCCAAGCCGTGGGGGCGGGCGCCCCGCCTGCGATTGTCAGGATGGCGGCCTGGAGCGGTCCAGGCCCCGGGTGTGGAGGAGGGCCCCGGTGATGGGACCACGTAAGCGGGGCAGCGGGAGATTGCGTTCTCCGTGGTATGCTCCTCCCCCTCCTCTCCCCCCTCCCCATCCTCCCCCCTCCCCATCCTCCTCCCCCTCCTCTCACCCCTCCTTCTCCTCCTCCAGTGTTCCTGCTCGCGCTGATCCGCGCGCGGCCGCTCCTTGTGGTTCGAAGGGGCAGCCCAAGGATTTCGGACGAGGCAGGCTCGGGATCGGGCCCACCGCGCGCGGCAAGGCAAGCCAGAGATCGGGGACGCCCAAGAGGAGAGAGGAGGACAGGAGGGTGGTGGACGAGAAAGAAATGGAGGAGGAGGAGGAGGAGAAGGAGGAGGAGAAGTCCTCCTCGCCGTCCTCCTCCCCGACCTCCTGCTCCTTCTGTTCCTCCTCCTCCTCCTCCTGCTGATCCTCCTCCTGCTCCTGCTCCTCCTCGCCGTCCTCCTGCTGCTCCTCCTCGCCATTCTCCTCCTGCTCCTCCTGCTCATCCTTCTCCTCCTCATCCTCTTCTTCATGTTATTCTGATATTTCTATGATTGTTCTTGCAGCGCGTTCTTTGGCCCACCCTCGTCCGCGCACGTGCCTCGGGCCATGCTGCGCTGCTCCCCCCCCTGTTCCTGGCCTTCCTCCTTGGCGCACCCGCAGAGAGCAGCGTCGCCGCCATGGCGAAGGCCGGCTACGTCAAGCCGGAACCCACCGGCCTGGCCGCGGGCCTGAACAAGGCAGGCCGGCTGCAAGCGGCAGAGTTGCGTGTGTGCGTGTGTGTGTGTGTGTGTGTGTGTATGTGTGTGTGTGTTTCAAGCAGTGGCGAAGCGTCCTGGCGTGCCTATAGTCCTACCAAGCAATGTTCTAAGAACCTTCTGTGGTTTCCACGAAATGTTTTTAGAACATTTCTAGCTGGGGCTGTCTCGTTTTAACACGTCGGGTTCATGTTCTAAGAACATTGTTTTTGTTATTAGAACATGTTCGGGTTCTAAGAACATTTCGTGGTACAACTATAGGAATGCCAGGACGATCGGTCCCTGCTCAAGTGTGTGTGTGTGTGTGTGTGTGTTGTGTGTTGTGTGTTGTGTGTTGTGTGTTGTGTGTTGTGTGTGTGTGTTTTTCTTGGTCTTTCAGGCGTTGCGCAACGGGAGGGCGATCAACGGGGGGTGAGCAAACCCAGAGATCCTACGCATGGACAAAAATCAAGACGGAGGTACTTCGCAGAGATCGGCCCCCAGGGGCCCTCGCCAGGCCTCGGGACCGTCAAGGAACGACGCAGGATGCAAAACCGGTCCTGGGGAAGGGGTCGAGACTTCCGGGGACCTCGCATGGAAAAAGTCCCGACATCGGATCTCTGGGAAGGTGCACTTCTCGAGCACTTTCGGGGCCCCGGCGGGACCCTCTGGGGCCCAACAGGGGGACGACAAGTGCACGTCTCTCTGCCCCCTTCTCGATCGGCCCGACAGTGAGCGTCGCCCAAGCCTCCGCCCCATCTGGGGGGACCAGCTCGATCCCATTCGAGGCCGAGTCTGGCCATCCGATCCGGCTTCGATGTTCCACTGGTGCGGCGCGGCCAGATGCTTGCACGGCGGTGTTTCGCATCGTTGCGCCGTCCGTCGGACTCGACTTCGAGCCGATGCCACCCGATCCGACGCTATCTCGATGTGATTCGACTTCTGTGGGAAAAAACGCACACTGTGGGGAAAACACACACACACACACACAAAACACACACGTGGGAAAAACACACACACACACTGTGTGTGTGGGAAAACAGACACTGTGTGTGTTTCCCACACACACACAGTTTGTGTGTGTTATCCCACAGTGTGTGTTTGTTTCCCACAGTGTGGGTGCGTGTATGTGTGTATGTGTGTATGTGTGTGTATGTGTGTGTGCGTGTGTGTGTGTGTGTTTCAAGCAGTGGCGAAGCGTCCTGGCGTGCCTATAGTCCTACCAAGCAATGTTCTAAGAACCTTCTGTGGTTTCCACGAAATGTTTTTAGAACATTTCTAGCTGGGGTTGTGGGGAAAACACACACACCGTGGGGAAAACACACAGAATGTGATCCAACACACACCGTGGGGAAAACACACACACACACCCACACACACACACGGTGGGGAAAACACACACACACACACGGTGTGTGTGTGTGTGTGTTTTCCCCACTGTGCGTTTTTTTCTCCACGGTGTGTGTGTGTGTGTATGTGTGTGGGTGTGTTTGTGTGTGTTTGTGTGTCTGTGTATGTGTGTTGCGTGTTTTTGTTGTGTGTGTGTGTTTGTGTGTGAGTGTGTGGTTTGCGTGTTTTTTTTGGTGTGTGTGTGTGTTTGTTGTGTGTTTGTTGTGTGTTTGTGAATGTGTGTGTGTGTTTGTGTGTGTTTTGTGTGTTTTGTGTGTGTGTGTGGGTTTGTGTGTGTGTTTTGTGTGTGTGTGTGTTTTGTGTGTGTGTGTGCGTGTGCGTGTGTGCGTGTGTGTGTGTGTGTGTGTTATCCCACAGTGTGTGTTTGTTTCCCACAGTGTGGGTGTGTGTATGTGTGTATGTGTGTATGTGTGTATGTGTGTGTGTGTGTGCGTGTGTGTGTGTGTGTGTTTCGAGCAGTGGCGAAGCGTCCTGGCGTGCCTATAGTCCTACCAAGCAATGTTCTAAGAACCTTCTGTGGTTTCCACGAAATGTTTTTAGAACATTTCTAGCTGGGGTTGTCTCGTTTTAACACGTCGGGTTCACGTTCTAAGAACATTGTTTTTGTTTTTAGAACACTTTCGGTTTCTAAGAACACTTCGTGGTATAACTATAGGAATGCCGGGACGGTTGGTCCCTGCTCAAGTGTGTGTGTGTGTTTCTTGACCTTTCGGGCGCTGCGCAACGGGAGGGCGATCAACGGGGGGTGAGCAAACCCAGAGATCCTACGCATGGACAAAAATCAAGACGGAGGTACTTCGCAGAGATCGGCCCCCAGGGGCCCTCGCCAGGCCTCGGGACCGTCAAGGAACGACGCAGGATGCAAAACCGGTCCTGGGGAAGGGGTCGAGACTTCCGGGGCACCCCGCATTGAACAAATCCCGACATCGGATTTCTGGGAAGGTGCACTTCTCGAGCACTTTCGGGGCCCCAGCGGGACCCTCTGGGGCCCAACAGGGGGACGACAAGTGCACGTCTCCCTGCCCCCTTCTCTATCGGCCCGACAGTAAGCATCGCCCAAGCTTCCTCCCCAGCTGGGGGGACCAGTTCGATCCGATTCGAGGCCGATTCTGGCGATCCGATCCAGCTTCGATGTTCCATTGGTGCTGCGCGGCCAGATGCTTGCATGGCGGTGTTGCGCATCGTTGCGCCGCCGGTCGGACTCGACTTCGAGCCGATGCCACCCGATCCGACGCTATCTCGATGTGATCCAACACACACCGTGGGGAAAACACACACACACACGGTGGGGAAAACACACACACACACACACGGTGTGTGTGTGTTTTCCCCACTGTGCGTTTTTTCTCCACGGTGTGTGTGTGTGTGTGTGTATGTGTGTGGGTGTGTTTGTGTGTGTGTGTTTGTGTGTATGTGTATGTGTGTTGCGTGTTTTTGTTGTGTGTGTGTGGTTGTGTGTGTGAGTGTGTGGTTTGCGTTTTTTTGGTGTGTGTGTGTGTGTTTGTTGTGTGTTTGTTGTGTGTTTGTGAATGTGTGGTTGTGTGTGTTTTGTGTGTTTTGTGTGTGTGTGTGTTTGTGTGTGTGTGTTTTGTGTGTGTGTGTGTTGTGTGTGTGCGTGTGCGTGTGCGTGTGTGTGTGTGTGTGTTATCCCACAGTGTGTGTTTGTTTCCCACAGTGTGGGTGTGTGTATGTGTGTATGTGTGTATGTGTGTGTGCGTGTGTGTGTGTGTTTCGAGCAGTGGCGAAGCGTCCTGGTGTGCCTATAGTCCTACCAAGCGTCCTGGCGAAGCGTCCTGGCGTGCGTGTGTATGTGTGTTTGTGTGTGTGAGTGTGTGGTCTGCGTGTTTTGTGTGTGTGTGTGTGTTTGTTGTGTGTTTGTGAATGTGTGTTTGTGTGTGTTTTGTGTGTTTTGTGTGTGTGTGTGTGTGTGTTTGTGTGTGTGTGTTTTGTGTGTGTGTGTGTGTGTTTTGTTTGTTTGTTTGTGTGTGTGTGTGTTTGTGTGTGTGTGCGTGTGCGTGCGCGTGTGCGTGTGCGTGTGTGTGTGTGTGTGTTTAGTGCGTGTTTTCCCCCACAATGTGATTCGACTTCCCGATTCGGCGCTGACTGGTCCTGCGCGTGGGGGGCCCCTCGGCTTCGAGAAGGGTCCGTGGAGGGCCCTCGGGAGGCCCCGGCGGGGGCCTCCCAAGGGCCCTCCAGAGAGCGGCCTCGCAGAGGCTCCCGGGGACCTGCAGCAGACGTGTGCGAAGATTTTCCGGGACTTCAGGAGAACTGAGTCAGGAGGTAAATCATCACACAGACACACTTAAGCGTCGATTCGCAGGAACATGCGGGAAAGAGGAGGAGGAGGAGAAAGAGGAGGAGAAGGAGAGGGAGGAGGAGGAGGAGGAGGAGGAGGAGGAGGAGGAGGAGGAGGAAAGGGAGGGGAGGAGGAGAGGAGGAGGGACTCGGGGGAGGAGGGAGGGAGGAGGAGGAGGAGGAAAGGGATGGGAGGAAGAGAAGGAGGAGGAAGAAGAGACGATTCAGTAAAGAATGTTGAAGAGAAGGGCGAAGAGGGATAATGCTAACATGTGGAAGGGTCCAGGGCTCTGGTCGAGGTCTGAGGTCAGATCTCAAAGGCACTTGGAGAGGGCGCGGACACGGCGGGTGTCCCCCCGCGGGGGATGGGAAGCACGGCCTTTGCCTCTGTTGTGAACGGCCAGCGAGGGCTTCATCACCACGCGCCGCACCCTGAAGAGCAAGCCGTCCTACCGCATAGGCCGCAAGTCGCAGCGCGGCAGTCTCATCAAGGAGGTCTGAGGCCTAGAGGTTGGAGCCAACCACCGAGACCCCGGCGTCGCCTTTTTTCACATCGGCCGATTCTGCCCAGTTTCGGGCCCCCCAGGACCCTCACGGATCGATCCAGCCCGAAAATTTGCCGCACAAGTGAGGGGTCCAGGGCTTTATTCAGTTTTCTCGGGGGCGGCAAAGAGGGGGGTGATGATTAGGGGGGGGATATCATGGCGGTGGCCATGATATTTCCCCAGATCTCATGGCGCCTCTTCTTGTTTCATTACGTCCCTGGCCCCCCCGCTGGGCCGCGCACATGCCGCCGGTCATGATTTGCACCCCCCCCCTCTTGGACACCCCCCTCTTGGCCGCTCCCGAAGAGCGGCCTGGGGGCACAAGGATCGCCCCGAACTGCCGCCAGCGGTCGGAGTGTTGGCTCGAGGATCAGGTGTCCGACTCGGAGGGGCCTTCTGTGCGGGCCCACGAGGGTCCCCCGATCGCCGAGGTTTAGTTGACTCATCAGTGATGGGCCTGTTTTCCACCACCACCACCATAAGTTGGAGGGGGGAAGGAAGAGGAGGAGGAGGAGGAGGAGGAGGAGGAGGAGGAGGAGGAGGAGGAGGAGGAGGAGGAGGAGGACGGAGAGTAGGGCGAGGAGGAAGAAAAGGAGGAGGCGAAGAGGAGGACCACTCCTTCTATCGATGTGCTTGGCAATGGAGGAGGGGGGAGGAGGAGGAAGAGGAGGAGGAGGAGGAGGAGTGGAGGAGGTGGCGGAGGAGGAGGGATGGAAGGAGGGGGAGGAGGAGGAGGAAGGAGGAGGAGGAGGAGGAGGAGGAGGAGGAAGGAGGAGGAGGAGGAGGAGGAGGGGAATGAGGAGGAGGAGGAGGAGGAGGAGGAGGAGGAGGAGGAGGAGGAGGAGGTGGGAGAGGAGGGGGAGGATGTTCCTTGAAGATGATCTCGAGACGGCGCCAAGACGTCCCCGGACTACTCGGACCGCACTGGACTACTCGAGGCGCCTGTTGAGGCCCGCCGGGGCCACCGGGGAAGGCTCGTCGAGGCCAGCCAGGACTGCCTGGGGGGGCTGTCTGCGCGCAGCCCGAAGCCTTACCGGGTGATGCACCCGCAGACACCACCCGACATGTGTGGTCAGTCCAGGGAGGCCCCAAACCATCCTCCGCGGGTAGTGGTGAGTCCCAGATGCATGTTTGATAGCCCTTGTGCCCGATAGCGGGCTCCAGAGGTCAAGATCGAAGAGCAAACGCTGGGATCGAAAGAGATATGTCGTCGGAGATTTGGGTCAGTGCTGCTGCCGCTGTCCAAGCCACTGAGGTGGTCCGCGAGGTCGCTGGCTTCGCCCCGTACGAGCGCCGCATGATCGAGTTGTTGCGGGTGGGCTCCGCCGCCACGCTGAAGCGCGCCTTGAAGGTTGGGCTCGACTGCATGTAAGGGTGACCCTTCGCCGGGGGCTGGCCTTTGGTGCGGGCAGGGGTTCAAGGTTCGAGGTTTTTGAGCGTGTTCGCGCTTTCCCCTCGCCGAGGGCTAAGCTTAAGTCGGGCCTGCCCTCTACAGGAGGAACATTTACAGATACTAAAACATAGTCTTGGGACGCTTGTTCTGTATTTTTGATGATTTGGGGAGTATAGTTTTGGTTTTTATTTTGCGTCCAAGATCCCCCTGTAGGGGGACATGCCCGACCTAAAGCTAAGGACTCTGGGGGTGCAACGATCGTCTCGAACGGCCTCCGGAGGCATGACCCGAAGACCAAATATCCGACGTGAGAGTGACCTTTCGCCAGACTGACCTTCCGCTGGGATGACCCTCGGTGCTGGCCCGCTGGGGTCCCCCGATCGCCGAATGCGGTGCGATGGCAGCGGCTTCCCTCTGATCCTGGCGTCGCGGTGCTTTTCGCGACGGGTGTCTCTGCCTCGCTCCGATGCAGGAGCCGTCACGGATGGATCCAGCTCGAAAGATGGTTCAGAAAGATGAGCGACGGAAGAACATTGGATCGTCTGCGCCGTCACTGGCGCGTAAGCTGCCCGCGCAATATGGCGCGTCAGCGCCCTCGTTCCCAATGCAGCGTGCTGCACTGGCGGCCCGCGCGAGCTGCCGCGTATGGCCGCTGTGTCATCTCGCGTAAGACCCGTCTCTTCTCGTCGCTCAGATGGAGTCCGGTCGAGTTTTCCGACGGCGCCGCAATTTTTCGCAACGTCAGAGCCAGGGTTGGAGTGGCCCTCGGCTCGCGCAGGGGTGGCCTTCTGAAGTGCGGGACTTTCTGGGGCCCTCCGATGGCAGAGTGGGGTCCTACGGCAGCGGCTTGCTCCCCGGGGGCTCCTGGAGGTGTTCTCACCCCGGGGTGCTTTTTCCAGCGGCTGCGCCTCGCCGAGGAGAGCGGTCTGGAGGCTCCTCCTCCTCCTCCTCCTCCTCCTCCTCCTCCTCCTCCTCGTCCTCGTCCTCCTCCTCCTCCTCCTCGTGCTCCTCCTCCTCCTCCTCCTCCTCCTCCTCCTCCTCCTCCTCCTCCTTCTCCCTCTCCTCCTCCTCCTCCTCCTCCTCCTCCTCCTCCTCCTCCTCCTCCTCCTCCTCACAAGGCTCGCCCCGAACTACCGCCGGCGGTCGGAGTGGTGGCTCGAGGGCCAGGTGCCCGACTCGGAGGGGCCTTCGGTGGGGGCCCAACGAGGGTCCCCCGATCGCCGAGGTTTGGTTGACCCATCAGGGGGTCCAGCTGAAAGGCCCCCAGAAGCAGAAAGGAGGGAAAAGCCTCCCGTCGCGATTTGATGGATGACCCCAGAAGCAGAAGAGAGGGAAAGGCCTCCCGTCGCGATTTATTTTGTTGATGACCCGAGGGGGGGTCTGGGTCATGTGGTCGTCGGTTTCGAGAGCCCTGAACCCAAAGATGTGGGGGGGCCTGGGGGGGCCAAGCTTTTGGGTGACCCAAAAGGGTGTCCAGCTGACAAGGGGTGGTGCAATAGACGTGTGGCAACTGTATTGCACATGCATTTGCGCCAGTGACTTGTCCTGCATTGTATTGCAACTAATGCACTGCACGCAAAGCGAAGACCCAGCAATACATTTGCGCACGTGAGTCTATGGCACGCCCCAAATCTATTGCAACCCCGCGAATCTATTGCACCACCCCTTTGTCGCTGGACCCCCTTTCGGGTCCACCGGGCGAACGCTGTGCGTTGGCAGCGGCTCGCGCTCCTGGGTTCGGCCGCCCCCCCTCCCCACACCGGCCCCCCGTGCTGCTCCCCCCTCCTGAATCAGGGGCAACGAAAAGGGGGGGATAGGCGTAGGGGGCGTAGGGTGGGATGCATCGACCCCCAATCGCCCATTGATCGTCGATAGGGGCCCGGTAGCCCCAACCTGCCCAGGAAGGTTCGGTTTCACGATCGGAGGCCTATCGCCGATCTATCGGCGATGCATCGCCGATTCCAGGTCGATGTTTCCTGCCCCCTGTGCCTATCCCCCCCCGATCGTTGCCCCTCACTGAAGCCGCGCACCGAGGGCTGCTCTTGCCCCGGGGTCGGTCCTGCATGTGCAGTCGAGGCGCTGGAGTGAGGAGGAGGAGGAGGAGGAGGAGGAGGAGAGGAGGAGGAGGAGGAGGAGGGGAAGCGGAGGAGGAGGAGGAGGGAGGAGGATGAGGAGGAGGAGGAGGAAGAGGAGGAGGAGGAAGAGGAGGAGGAGGTAGGAGGAGGAGGACTCCTCGGTCGGTGCCCGGGTCGTTCTTGGAGCCCGTCCGTGGCCGGGGCTCTTGCCGTGGCTAGGCGGGCCCGGCGGTGCCCTGTGCAGCGTGCCTCTCGGTAGCGCGATGGCTGCCCTCGCCCTCATTCTTCCAGACCTTCCGACCTCTGCGGAAGGCGCGGAAGGTGATGCAATGAAACTATTGAAAGCCTCGGGAAACGCAGGAAGAGTCAGCCGTTCACGAAACGCAAGAGTGTGGAAGGTCAGCACGAAAGGTCTGGAAGAATGAGGGCGAGGGTGTACAGTGCCGTTTTTAATACATGCTCCGCGTGCGGATCATGTCTTACAAATGCAGGGAGTTATTTAAAAAAAAAAAAAAAAAAAAAAAAAAAAAAAAAAAAAAAAAAAAAAAAAAAAAAAAAAAAAAAAAAAAAAAAAACGACGATGAGCTCATGCATACATTTACTCATAAGTTAGTCATGTCTTAAATCCTATGTTTTAAGAGCCATGTATTAAAAACTGCCCTGTAGCCTGCGAAGCCCGAAGGGAGCAGCGTATACCTATACGACCGCCCTGCGGGCGATAGGGAGGTCCGGGGGGGGGGGAGATCTCAAATGCCCACCCTGACTGACCTCCAGCCTGTCACTTTGATGATTGGATAAGATCAGATGGCTTGGGTGGATTGGATTGGGTTGGGTGGATTGGATTGGGTAAGGTAGGATGGGTTGGATTGGAAGGCGTGACACGCACACGAAACCGAAATCGATTTCCCGGTGGGGGGTCTCCGTTTCACTGCGCTCTCACCCCCCAACCTCCGACGGTGGAGGCGTCTGTTAGGGAATGGTCCCAGAGGGCGCCAGACCCTGGAGGATCCCTTCTCCAATGCGGGAGGCGGTGATGTCTATGACCGACCCACGATCGAAGTTCCACTGGCTTCCAGACCCTGGATTCCTTCTCTAAGCGTTCCCGATCCAATGCCCACCCGGGGGCCGTGCCAGCGGGGATAGGGATCGGTCAAAGGATGCTCACGGCTCGGGGTCGCTCCCGCGTCCTGCCCTGGAGGTCGCGAAGAAGCGCCTGGGGACCCACAAGCGGGGCAAGAAGAAGCGCGACGAGATGGCGGAGGCGCTGGCGGCGCTGCGCAAGAAGGGCGCGTGAGCCGTGGCCGGGCGGCTGGGGCTGCGGGACGAATGGGCTCGAGTCGCCTTCGGTGTCCGGAGAAAAAACAGTGCCAGGAAGAAGGATCCAGATATGCTCAGGAGGGAAACACACACACACACACGACACAAAGGACCGTCGATTCCCTGGAAAAGATTTGGAAATATGGGGAGTCGAGGGGTGGGGATCAGAAAACTAGGCATCCAAAAGATATGGGAACGAGATCGGGACTCCTGGGCTTTCTGTGCATTTGTGTGTGTGGGTGTTTGTGTGTGTCCCTGGGCCCCTTGATAGGCGGCGATCCAGACAGGGTTTCGCGACTGCACCTCCCCCTGCCCAGACCGCCGACGTCATGATTCCTATTACCGGCGTGGACCCCCGGAGTTCTCGACCAGTCCCTGGGACCGGCTTTTGGTCCAGAGCCGTTGTCCGACAGTCCCAGGGACAAGCGAGGGCCCCGCAGAGGCCGAATCCGGCGAGCGGCTTCCCGTCGCGATTTTTTGTTCCCGACGCGAGGGGGCCGGGGCTCCTTCCCTAGGGGAACCAAAAGTGGCATAAACATAAAAACTCGGAGGTCCGCGCGGATTTCTCGGATCGGCGCTGGACCTCCCTCCCTGGCGCGCTCCGCGCGCCAGGGGCGGCGCCGGAGGCGCCGCCGGGGGGGTCCCAGCGCCGATCCGAGAAATCCGCGTGGACCTCCGAGTTTGTATGTTTATGCCACTCTCTCTTCCCCTATTCCCCTTTCTTGTCACTTGTTGTTCCCCGATTCCCCTTTTTTAATGTTCATGCCACTTATTGTCGCTCTTTTTTGTTCCCGACGCGAGGGGGTCCAGGGCTCCTTCCCCTCCCCACCCCTGCTGCCCCCTTGAGCTGCGGACCGCCCGCCGCCCGAGGAGAGGGAGGTGTCGTCCCTCCGCGAGAAGCTCCGGGACTGCGAGGCGGGGCCGCGCGCTCCTCCTCCTCCTCCTCCTCCTCTCTCCTACTCCTCCCCCCTCCTCCTCCTCTCCTCCTCCTTCCCCTCCTCCCCTCCTCCTCCTCCTCTCCCCCTTCCCCCTCCCCCCCTCCCTCCCCCCTCCTCATCCTCCTTCTCCTCCTCCTCTCCTCCTCCTCCACCTCCTCCTCCTCCTCCTCCTCCTCCTCCTCCTCCTCCTCCTCCTCCTCCCCCTCCTGGAGGAGCAGCAGGAGGGATCAGCCGCAGGAGCAGCGGCTGCAGCCGCAAGCCCAGGCGGATCCCGGCCTTCCCGCGGAGCATCTGCCGGGTCGCCGTGCGCTGCCCTTCGCGGGGAGGGGGGAGCTCAGCGTCGAGCATCGAGCATCGAGCATGGGTGGGTGCGTGTGAGCTGCGTGTGCGTGTGCCGTGTGTGTGTCGCGTGTTTATGTGTGTGTTGTGTGTATGTGTGTTGTGTGTCGTGTGTGTGTGTGTCTTGTGTCTTGTGTCTGTATGTGTGTCGATCGCTGTCTGCACCGAGCCGCCCCAAGCAAATGCCACCCGGCCGCCGGCAGCTCCCGATAGTTGCCGGCAGGTGGGGCATTCGGGGGGCATCTGTGTGCGGCAGTTCGGTGCACAAGCGGATCGAATTCATGCCCCCCCTCAGGGTCCCCCCCCTTTTGGTGGATCCCGAATCTCAGCTGAAGCGCCCGTTTTGACGCGCAGCACGTGCAGTGTTCGAGACGTCCGTGCTATCACGCTGCGCGTTGCCTCAGCGTGTTGGCCCACGTCTTGGCGAACGTATCGCGTCAGAGCTACGTGTTCGGTCTGCGTGATGAGCTCCTAATCAACACGCTACGGCTTGCGTGTTGCGCATCGGGGCGGCCAAGATGGGGTCGAAGGGTCGTTGCGCATCGCCGATCTTCCGACCCCATCTGCACGGCCCTGCTATTCCTGGCCCGGATCTGACCCCGTCCCAGGTCCCCCGCCGACACTCTCAGCCCCCAGGAATCTGTATTCTTGGGCCCCCCATGCAATTCGTGGCCCGGATCTGACCCCGCCCCAGGTACTCCGCCGACACCCTCAGCTCCTGGGATCTATGTTTTTGGGGCCCCCCCGCTCTGCAATTCCTGGCCCGGATCTGACCCCGCCCCAGGTCCCCCGCCGACACCCTGAGCCTATGGGATCATTCGGGAGGCCTCTCATGGGGAGGACGAGGGATTGGATGAAAGAGCCTGGCCCAGGTCGGAAGAGGTACCAGTACCGACAGTCGTCTTGGTGAGCCCTCGTGGCCACGGTTGGACTCTCTTCGAGATTCTGGTCAGACGATGCCCTGGGAGAGGTGCGGGGAGCAGCGGCATCGTTACCTTTCTGTTTCCCCAAGGTGGATAAGGAGGACAAAGAGGAGATGTGGGACGAGAGCGAGGAGGCGGAGAAAGAGGACGAGGAGCACGTCGGGGACCGAAGGAGAGGAAGAGGAGGTGGAGGAGGAGAAGGAGGAGGAGAAGGAGGATGTGCACGACGACGAGGATGGAATGGGCTGGTGTGGAAGGGTCTGCGGCGTGGCTGTGTAGTGAACCAGTTGTTTATTGATTTTCTCACTCTTTCGAGTCGTTGCAAAAACATGCAGGTGTTCTCGATTCTGCTGCCGTAGCTGCTCGCGTTGTGGGCCACGCTGTCCGCGCCTGTGTCCTTGCCGCGACGCCGCGCAGCTCTGCCGTGTGCGCGCGGGCTCCGCGCCTTCGCGGAGCCCCCGCGCACGGAGGCACACGCGCCACTCAGTCCGACAGCCCCCTCTGGCGCCCCCACCCGCTCCCCACCTGCCCCTCGCCCACCCCCCACGATCGAGCCCCTCCTTCCGGCCCCATCCCTCCCCGAGATCCGACTCCACGAGGGCAGGGCAGCCTCGCGACGGAGCCGCGACGGGCGCCCTGGACCCCGTCTCTCTGCCGCGCCTTCCGGGCCGCACCGATCCGTGAGAGGGTCCTGGGGCCCGAGCCGAGCAAGATTCGGCGCTGCGAGAAAATGCGGCGCTGGGATCCGAGGGTACGGCCAAGGCGCCGAAAGAAGGACCACTTCGGGCGCAGGACCGGCTCTGGTCTTCGGGCCGGTCCTTCGATCCAGATAGGGTCCGTAGACGCGCTAACGGAATGTAGGTAACGGCGATGTAGGTGTCGGCATTGTAGGTAGGATTGGTGCGTGGCCAAACCAATTCTAGGACATCGTGGTTCGCGCTTTCCTGCACTTCGCTGCGTCGTTCTCCCTCGATGCATTCGCACATGTGAAATGTGGGAAAGTGACGCTCGTGATTTCCCACCACTTGTTGTGCGCGAGCTCGGTGTCACAGAAATCGGATTCTCAGCATCGCCGTTAAGCAACATCGCCGTTAGCGCGGCTTTGGAGGATGAACCTAGTCGTGGGCGACGCGCGCCGCGGCCACCGCAGCCCCCTCGCTCCTGGCCCGGCGTCCCTTGTGGTGGGACGACTCCTGCACGAGCCGCGCGTGGCACCGCTCGTCGAGCACGGCGGCGCCCGTCGATCGAAGAAGAAACAACCACATAAACATAAACTTTTGGCGCTCCGCGCGGATTTCTTGGATCCGCGCTGGGCCCCCCGTGCGGCGCCTCCGGCGCCGCCCCCGGCGCGCTCCGCGCGCCAGGGAGGGGGGTCCGGCGCGGATCCGAGAAATCCGCGCGGAGCGCCACAAGTTTGTGTTTATGTGTGTTTCTTCTTCTTCGTGTCGAGAGCTCGCGTTCCCGAGGAAGCTCGCAGGCGAGGCCGAGCCGAGTCTCGCTGGCAACTCCTGGCCCTGTCAGGAGGGGAAAAAACACACAGACACGATGAATCGTCGACCCCCCCGAAAATATGGAAAACTATGGGCAGTGAGGGGGGAAGACAGAAACCCAGAGAAGATCTGGGGAAATATGGGCCATCTTTTTTATGTTTGTGTATTTATTTGTGTGTCCCAGGGCCCCCTTCAAGAACGAGGGGCAACGTCAGGGGCGCATAGGCTCAGAGGCGATGCGTCGGCACCCGAGCGCCCAGGCGTCGCCGGCGGGGGCCCTGCTAGCCCCGCCGGCCCGGGCATCGTGCGGTGTCGCCGTCGGGGGCCTATCGCTGGAGGCTCGGAAGTTCTCGTGCTACGGGGATGGGGGCGGGCCTGCCCCCCTACAGCGGGAGTTTCGACGAAACATGAAAAGTACCCCTAAAATGCCCAAAAAGGTCAACACATATTCAAAACATAGTCCCCAGACGATGTTTGGATTATTTCTGGGCTATTTTGGAGGGGGACAGGCCCGACTGAATGCTGGGATTGGGGCAGGTGGTAGAAGTGGGTGGTGAAGGCAGGGGCCCCAAGACAGGGGCCCCAGAAGGGTCCCCATCAGGGCCCCTTGGGGGCCCCTGCTGGCTCCAAGAGGGGCCCACGCGTGGGCTCCTCTTTGGGGCCCCTTGCCTCCGCGCCCGCAGTTGGGTCCACCCTCGCCCGCCCGAAGGGTCAACCAGTTGGGTCAACCCTCAGTGGGTCAGCCCTCGGGGTCCCCTGACTTCACGCCCCCAGTTGGGTCCACCCCCAGTGGGTCAACCCTAGTTGGGTCTTCGCGCCCCCAGTTGGGTCAACCCTCCGTGGGTCAACCCTAGTTGGGTCTTCGCGCCCCCAGTTGGGTCAACCCCCAGTGGGTCAACCCTAGT
>CAUYUJ010017634.1:199608-229623 GCA_963575745.1 Prorocentrum cordatum | reverse complement strand
GGATGGGAGGGGGTGGGCGGGGGGACGGAAGGGGGTGGAGTGGGAGGGGATGGGGAAGAGCTGGGGCGCCATAAATTTTATTATGAATTTTAAAATTTATAAAATTCATAAATTTTCGAATGTATCGAACGGGACCCTCCCCTATAAATTTTAAAATTCATAATAAAATTCATAATAAAATTTAGGGCGCCCGTTCCGGCCACCCCTCCCCTCGTCCCCCCCCGTTGCGGCACCCCCGCCCTCCCTCCCACCCCCGTCCTGGCAACCCCTCCCTCCCTCCCCCCCCCGTTCCGGGCCCCCCCCCCTCGTGTCCCCTAACCTCAGACGGACAGCGCCCCCGACGCTCGCACGGGTTCCCTGGAAGCCGCGGGAAGGGAGCTCGCCTCGCTTAGCTGCGGCCTAGCGTTTTCAGAAGGGGGTCGTGGAGATTTTCAAGACTTTACGAGACAGGCATCGTTTCGAGAGTTTTACGGAATCACGGCCAACTCGCGATTATCTTCGCGCTCGCCGCACTTCGGACGGGGGCCTTTCAAGGGCCGCCTCCGCTTGTGCAGCGCAACGTCGGTTAACTTCGGCCCACGCGCAAGTCAAAAGTTTTTTTCTAGCTACACGATAGCATGCACCACTGGATTTCCTAAACGGCACTTGCCACGATAGCATGCACGTTTAGGAGGGGGAGGAGGACATTGCGCGTTACCCCCAAGGAGTCGGGGTCCAAACGAGAAGGAGGATGCCGTTTTTGTCGTCGTGCGGAGGAAGAGCTCAGGACCTGCAGGAGGATATGGTGTGAGGAGGTCGTTTCTTTTTTCAATCTATTCGCTCATGTCCTCGGCGGCCTGCGCAATGGCCTCGAGTTGTAAAAGGTCATCCATATTCTCTGCTCGACTGGCGATCTCCGCGATCTGCGAAGCCAACTCGGCGCTATCTGGATCGATAGCCTGCTCATCGTCGGAATCTTCGACCTGGATGGGATGATCTGCTTGGCGCTGGACGTCTGGTCGAATCTCGAGCATGTGAATGCCGTGCTCCTCGATGTAGTTTGGAAGGTCGCCGTCGCGGTCGCCGCCGCGCATGCAGACCCAGCCCTCGTCGTCCGAGCTGAGGTCGCTGAAGTAACAGCGACGATGAATATCGCACCACCACACCTCGTCTACAGCCATCGCCATGCGCTGCTCCACGCAACTTCGTGAAACTGAACGGTGACACGTGTGGCAGACGTACTCCTTGTGACGGACTTCTTGGACCACGTGCTCGGACCAGTTCATGCGGCAGTCTTCCAGCTGGATGAACTCGCCGTCGATGCAGACAACGCGTGGGCAGCACAGAAGAATGGCATCATCTGGCGCGGATCCCGATCGGGGGCTTGATGACATCGAATCATCTTCTGAAAGATCGCCAGCTGCAGGTAGATCAGCATCGGGACCAGCGACTTCACGAAATCGATCGTCATCCGTGGGAACTCTCCAGTCTGCTCGACAGTATGGACAGGCTGTTCGAGGCGTGTGATCCCACCGCGGCAGTAGACACAAGACGTGCACAATGTGGCCACAACTATAGGTAAAACATGTCTCCCATGAGAAGATGCTACCGAAACAGATAGGACAGGCAAGTCGGTCTGGTGCTGGATCCATTTTGAGCCGAGCCGAGGCTTCGGAACGGTGACGCTCGTCGAGCTGGACGAGTATTCTTCATACCTCGAGGGCCCCTCGATCGTTCGTCGTCGTTGTCGCTGCAGCGATCGATCGAACGCTGCAGGCGGCGACGACGACGACGAACGATCGAGGGGCCCTCGAGGTATGAAGAATTCTGGTCCTCCTCATCCTCGTCTTCCTCTTGCTGTTATCCTGCTCCCTCCAGCTCCTCTTGCTTCCTGTTGTCCCCTACTGATGTCCTCCTCTTGCTGATGTTCCTCCTGTTGTTCCCTACTGATGTTGCTTCCTGTTGTTCCCTACTGATGTTCCTCCTGTTGTTCCCTACTGTTGTCCCTACTGTTGCTCCCTATTGATGTCCTACTGATGTCCTCCTCCTCCTGGTCGCTCCAACGTTCGATCGAATCGATTCGTCGAATCGTTCCAAACTACTCGAATCCTTTCGAGTTGCTCGATTCGTCCATCCTCCTCCTCGTTCCCGCCCTCCATCGTCGCCACCGTCGCCGTCGGCGGTCGCCGCAAAAAAGAGGGAGAGGACGAGGCAAGAAGCTGGAAGCAAGATGAGTAGGATCGAGGTGGGAGGCCGGAATGGAGATGCCGCTGACGACTTTTTTTTTCTTGGCTCGCCCTCACATGTTTGGGCTCTTACCAATTGGCCAACAGTTTGGCAACCTCCCACTGTATGGCGTTGCAGTCTAGATTGGAGGCGAATGGCAACTGCACGCCCTTCTTGGCGTTGATCACTGCGTCCACGACGGGCATCCCGTCCTTCGTTGGGATTTCCGTCACGGGAGAAATGTAGAAAGCTTCTTGTTTCAACAGGATGCCGATGCTGGTCTCAGACTTCTCCGATCGGAGCGTGTAGCTCTGGGTGCTTGGGCCCAGTGGCTGATCTGGTTGCGCTTCGGGAGGGAGCAGCTCGAGATGCTTCTGGCACGGGTGTGGACCGACGAAAGCTGCTGGTTTAGGCTTGACCTCGGGTACGTCTTCGGGATCTGCCTCCTCGGGTTCTTCGACTTCGGGATCTGCCTCCTCGGGCTTGGCTTCGGGATCTTCGTCGGCTTCGCCATCCGCCTCGAAGCCCGCTGCGGCAGCTGGCCGCTTGCGCGCAGCTGGCCGCTTGCGCGCAGCTGGCCTCTTCTTCACTGGGCGCTCCTCGTCGGAATCGTTGTCGTCCGAGTCGTCGTCGGCAGCTTCAGCTTTTGCAGACGGCCTTTTGAGAACTTTAGGGGCTTCTGGGCGAACGATGTGCGTGCCGTCAGGGGCCAAGTACTGCGATGCGACCTCGGTTCGCAGCACCGCTCCGTCGTCCCAGTGGCAGTTGATGAAACCGTCCGCCTTCACGTAGGACGTCGCGTACTCGGCGCTGCCGTCAGAGAAAGTACGTTTGCCACGGCACCTGTCCCCTTCGAACACAACGACCCGCTGAACTTCGATGCTGTCCTCGTCGGCGTCCTCAGGGTTGTCCAGCTTCTGATCGGAGGCCGCCCTGAATGAAACGAAAGGGCACTCGCGCTTCTGCGGTGAAATCTGGGGCACGTCTGTAAAAACCTTGTAGATCTCAACCAACTCGGTGGGCTCCGTTGAATTGGCCTTGTCGCGCCACGCAGCGCATTTGGTGCGAATGTGAGCCAGCATGACTCGCAGCTTGTACGCCCAGCCGATGACGCCCTTCTCGTAGCTCTCGATGCCGAGCCGAAGTCTCCATCCTTCGAACGCGTCCTTGTACTCATCCATCGCTGTGCACTTCCCGATCGCCCTCTGCATGTGAATCTGTCCGAAGTGTCCGCCGCGTTTGTCGAGCGTGACAAGGGCCTTCAGGGTGCTGCTGTACTTGCGTAGCTGTTGCGTGTCCACGCCCTTTTTGAAGTCGTCCGAAGTGTAGTGCAATCCACCACAGTACACGATGCTGGAAAAAAGCGGCTCGATAACATCGAAAAGGTGGTCCTCCTCAGGTGTGTCATCTGGTGACTTCCAATTGGGCGTGCGTGAACTCATATATCTTCGGTATGAAAATGCACTCGCAATAATTTGGGCCAAAATGCCTACGCCGACGACGATGACGATTGCGTTGGCCCCAGGATCCGCGTCGCCCCAGGGACCAACGTCGACCCCAAGACCCGTGCGATCTCCTACTGTGTCGCCCCCAAACCCGTGTCGCTCCTGCCGCGTCGTCCTAAGGACCGCGTGATTTCCGACCGTCCGTCTCGGGATTTCTTTGCTTCGCTCGAGCTCGAAATCACTATGGGGGCGGACGATGATGTGGAGAGGGAGAAGGGTTTTTGCTTTTGACTCCGAACTCGGGATGTGGCTGGCGCTGAGGCGAGAGCAAGTGAACGCTCTTGAAGGAGTTTGACTGGACTGAGCAAGTATACACTAAGTTAACATCATCGATTTTAGAGGCCCTCCAAAAATTCAAGATCCTACATCATCGATTTTAGAGGCCCTCCAAACATTCAAGATCCTACAATATTTTGGAGGACCCCTCCAATATTTTGGAACCTTCCAAGATTTAGGAGGATTCGATGCACGGGGGAGGGGGCTATGTATCGAAGAATGGGCCCCTCGGTGGGGCCGAAACCAGCTGCATGCAGCAGATTTCGTAACAACCCATTTCCCAATCCCCCCCTTTCGTCCGGCATGCCTGGGGCGACCATTCCCAGGAGAGCCCAGCATCGACTCGACAAGTCGGATCGGCGATCGACACGGATGGGATCGGCGGAAATCAGCAGCCGAGTCGGGAAAAGTCGAATCGGCGGACATCGGCAGGCTAGTAGGCCTCCATTGAGAAATCGGCGCCCAAATCGGAATCCGAAACCGAATCGAATCGACATCGGAAGACATCGACATCGACTCGAATCGAGTCGGAGGAATCGAACCGAGCCCTACATTCCCCCCCCCACCACAACAGCCACGAGCGATCTCGGCATCCCCATCCGTGCCGGGGGGGCGGTGTCCGTGTCCGAGCGCTCGCGGTCTGGCTTCCGGGGCGCGATCCCGTGCGTGCGCGGTCGTCGCACTGCTGCGTTCCGCGAGAGGGGGCGTCCGCGAAGACGCGCACCCCGCAGCCGTGGAGCACCCGAGGGCCCCGGGGGTCCCGCCCGCGAGAGGCCGCGGGTGCCGACGTGCGCTTCCCGCCCCTCGCCATCGCTCGGACGTCCATTCCCTGTGTTTTTGTTCGGTTTCGTGCGTGTTTTTTTCGCCAAGTGGTCAAGGATGCTCCTCGATGGTCCTCGCCGAAGGAAAAATGCACACGTCCGAGCGATGCCAAGGCCCAGGGCGCACCCGCAACGCCCACGGGCACGGCCCCGCAGCGTGCCGCGGGGGATCGCCTGGCCAGCAGCAGATACCCCGGGGCGACTGGCACGACGACGAGCATCGAGGCGCGATTGGCGGCGAGCGCGGGGGGGAAGCGCGAAGGAGCGGGCCTTCTCAGAAGGCTCGGACTTACCCCGGCCTTCGAGAAGGCTTCTGGGCCAATTCCCCCAGGGCACCGGAGACTGCTCCGAAGGCGCGAGGTCTTCTGAGAGGTCCCCAGGCCTTCCCAGAAAGAAGCCCTTCTGTTCTCACTTCCCCCCCTCGCTCGCCACCGGATCGGGGAACAACATCGGCCGAGGCCTCGATATCCGAAGATCTGCAACGCGTTTTCATCCGTCTGGGCTTCCTGTAACGCCTCTCCGGTTCAGGAAAAACGCGGCGTCAAGGGTCTGGATCCGAGGACCGAGATCATTGACAATGGTTTGTGAGCGTTTTCTTATTCGGCGTTTCGACATGGGGCCGAAAGAAGGGCGAGGGGGGGGTCTGGCTCCGGACCTCTGCTTGCTGCGACTGTTTGCAGCAGTGCGTCCTATAGGGGCGACTCTACCTGCTTCACACAGGCGCCAAAAACAGCCCGGATCTACTCCATGGGGGGAGGGGGGTAAAGGGGCCCGCGGACCGGCAAAACAATGAATACGAAAACGATCACTTTCTAAACGTTCCTGTCTCTTTGTGAAGCCTCTGGACGCCGCACTGAAGCCCCTGAAGGCTTCCGCGGACCCCAGGAGACAGTCGGGAGTAGAATGAGGACCATTCTGCGACCAAGAACAAGAGTCCTGATAACCTCCACAAAGACGGAGGCTCGACATCAACTCCTTCCTTCCCCCCGCAGCGTTCAGACCACAGCCAGCCCGCGGGCCACAGATCCGGCCGACCCCCCCCCCCCCAGCGCCAACATCTCGGCCTCAGACGCGGAATGCGCCCTCTCCGCTGAGTGTCGACTGGTCCCGAAACCCAAGTAGCTGAAGAACTGCACCCAGAGGATATGGTCGAGCATTCTGATTGAACGGATCAGTCAGCGGGAGGTCTGGAGAGCATCTTGCACACGACATCTGATGGAAGGATGCAAGGGTAACTTTGGAAAGCCGCTTCAGAAATAGTTTCCTCAATCCTGGAGCTGTGCTTCCCGACATCAAGACGCGGACAACACCCGCACACCCACAAAGGCAGAGGAGCAGAGGGGGGGGGCGGATATCCCTAAAGCATACCTGTCCTTCTTCTTCGTGCCTCCACTTCGCTTCTCCTCAATCCCCATCCGCCCTCCCCCCTCCCTCCTCCTCTCTTCTCCCCGTCAATGTCAATCTCTCCTCCACCACAAGAGTCACAAGAGGAATTTCTGGGATCCGCGCTGGGCCCCCCTCCCTGGCGCGCGCGCAAGACGCGCCGGGTACGGCGTCGGAGGCGCCGCCATGGGGGGGCCCCACGCGGATCCAAGAGAGCCGCGCGGACCTCTAGAAGTTTATGGTTTATATCTTGTTGGTTCTTCTCTGGTCAACTCCACCTCCTCCTCCTCCTCCTCTTTCTCCTCCTCCTCCATTCCCCCTCCTTATAAATAACTTGTCCCTGTCGCACCCCGAAGCCAGTTTTCAAGGCGGGCCGGGCTTTTCGCCTGAGACTTCCTCACCATGTATTACCCTGAAGCTTAAAACTCGGCAACAGTTGCACACATGGACGGCGGGTGCTTTGTGTATATATACAAGTGGCACGTGTGTGCCCAGGCTCATACAACAAGCTGAAGGGGCGTTTGAAGCAGGAGTGACATGCAACAGCGAAGTCGCACTCGAGCGCAAGTGGGGTTGCCACACCTTGCGATGTGTGTACCAGGGCCCCCCAGGAAGCCTCAGGAGGCCCGACTTGGATACCAGAAGAGGCTCCAGGAGGCCCCAGGATTGTGAGTGTGTGTGTGTGTGTGATGTGTGCTTTGTGTGGTGCGTGCTTTTTGTGTGTTGTCGGTGTGTGTGTGTGTATGTTATGTTTGTCTAGCGTGTGATGTGTTGGGCGTGATTTGTGTCTCTGTGTGTGCATGTAGTTCTGAAGCCCCAGGAGGCCCCAGGAGGCCCCAGGCAGCCTCAGCAGGCCCAGGAGAACTCCAGGAGGCTCCGAGGCGGGGTCTGGGGTACCAGAAGGTCCAGAAAGCCCCAGGAGGCCCCAGGAGTTTCCAGGAGGCCCCCAGGAGGCTCCGAGAAGGGGTCTGGGGCTCGATTTTGGGAGGATGTCTCAGGCGAAACCGCCATTCTCTGAGATTCGGGGTCAAAAGTATTGAAAATACCATGTGTTTTTGAAGGTTTTATGTTAAAATGTTGAAATTCCTATGTGTTTTTGGACCTCTCCTTCACGATCTGCGTGAGGGGTGCCACCGATTTTCAGAATTTTGAGGATGTCCCGAGCGAAACGGCCGGGAAAATCGAAGACGCACGCACGCACGGACGCACGGACGCATTAATCCCCTCTGAGCTCTACTCCCTCGGAGAGGTGCGGATGAGAATATATATATATATATATATATATATATATATATATATATATGCTAGAACCATCGCGCGCTTCGCGCGCGCTCAAGTTTTAGCTAGGCTTGATAGCCTAACTTATGTAATAGAATTTTGGTCGTTTCTTGCGTCCAGGGGCTCCCTTGAAGGCCCTGCGCAAGCCTCGGAATCGTATAGAAGGGGAAGTGCGGAAACGCAGAAATCATAAATTCCCAAAGGCTTCCTGGGTTCTTTTGTGGGAGGCGAGGGGGGTCTGCCTTGTAGTCTGTTGTGCAAGAATAGACCGGGGGTCAAAATTGAAAAACAAAAAAACAAAAAAAAGGAATTGTGGGATTGCCATTATTTTCCAATTCCTCATCGCTGCTCGGCGCTGTTTTTTGTTTGTGCCTCGCGGTTTTTGTTAGCCCGGCCCCTCAGGGATGTGGGATCTTCCGGACCCCCTGGGGCTTCTGGATGCCTCCTGGAGGCCTGGAGAGCCGTCGGAAGGGTGTCTCGGGCTGCGCGGGAGCGTGTTGGGCCGTTCTTTACGTTCTGGGGGCTCCTTGGGGTCGTCATGGGCTGTCCTTCGGCGTCTTGGAGTCTCTCCCCGGGAAGCCGGGAGGCGCGATACCGGCCAGATGTCAGGGGATGTGTGGGACCCCCGAGTAGGAGTCCCACTTTGAACAAAAAAGGGGATTCTGGGAATTTCCTCTTTATTTGTTTTCGAAATCCACGATCTTCGAGGGTTGGAAGCAGGAAAACGTGAAAAGCGAAACAACCTTAGAAAAAAAACGTGAGAAATCAACGATATTACCCTCTTTGGGCTCTCTCGGGGCGGCTCTCACAGCTTTCTTGGGCTGTTCTTGGAACCTCGTCGGGGTCTTTTTGGGGCCTCTCAAAGATCGGGGGTGTGTTGGTGGCCTCTGGGGGGTCCCGGAGGCCTCTCGGAGGTCTCTGGAAGCCTCCTGCTCCCGCTCTTGGGCCCATCTTGCGCCTGTTCTGGGGTGGTCTGGGGCTGTCCTGGGCGCCTCGTCGGCAGTCTTGGAGCCTTCTTGGCCCGTCTTGGGGCCGTCCTGAGGGTCTCTTGGGTGATCTTCGGGCGGCCTCGGGACCTCTCCGGCGCTCTTGGACCGTTGGAAGCTCGAAAACGCGAGAAGCCAAGAACATGTGTAAAATTGATAATCTACGATGTTGGCCTCTTCGGGCCGTCCCGGGACGCCTCTCGGACTTCTCTTAGGGTCTCTTGGAGGTTACCTGGGAGCCTCGAGAGCCGTCGGAAGGCTGACTTGGGCTACTTGGGAGCGTCTTGGACCATCCTTTCGCATTCTGGGCGCTCCTGGGAATCCTCTTGGGCCCTCCTGGAGCGCTGTGGAGGCTCCCCGGAACGCCCGGGGGAGCGGTACCGCGGGAGCGTCCCCGAGATGTGGTGGGGAGGTGTGGCACCTGGAGCTGGGGGGGGGGGGCGGTATTTACATATTTATATATATATATATATGTATATATATATACATATATTCATATACACATGTCTATATCTATATCTATATCTATATATATTCTATAAATATATATGTAAATAGATATACACGATGTGTATACAACTCTCCCCCTCTCTTCCACGGCCCTCCGGGACCCCGCCGCGCCTTTCTGGATGGACGGGTCCACCACGATATCCACGAAGTCCCCCCGCTTGAAGTTGACGAGCAGGCGGCTCACGCCCGGCTCGCCCTGGGGGTCGCCGCGGTCGGCGGGGGCGTCACCGTCGAGGTCGGCGGCGTCGTCGGCGTCGTCGGCGTCGGCGGCGGCCCTGGCAGCGTCGGCGGCGTCGTCGTATTCGCCGGCGGCGTCGGCGTCGCCGTCGTCGTCGTCGCCCTCGCCGTATTCGCCAGCTGGGGTCGATCGACGATCTAAGTTTTCGGGTGTCTTGATTCTCTGTAGGCCTACGGAAGCCTCTGGAAGCTTCAGGCGGCCTCGGGGTGCGGTCTCTGGGGCCCCCCGCCTGCCTCGGGGTGCCTCCGTGGCCTCTGGGGGCCCCCGCCGGCCTCGGGATGCCTCCGTGGCCTCTGGGGCCCTGGGGCGCTTCGATTCTGATCCATGCCCCGGAAAACTGGTCCATTCCCCGGTGAACTGGTGCACTCCCCAGTGGCACCGGGGAGTGGACTACCTTGCGGGCATTTTGTCAAAATAGCGAATATTCCAAACGGAGTCGTCCTGGGACGGTCTGATTTTTTTTGTAGGTTTACGAACAACCATCAAATTCCCCCAGAGAGTCACCGGGGAATGTAGCAGCCAGTGCGCGTAGTAGTAATAGTAGTCGCCTTACAAATTGTAGTAGTAGAAGTCGTAGTAGTAGTAGTAGCAGCAGTAGTAGTAGGAGTAGTAATAGTATTCGTATTAATAGTAGTAGTAGTAGTAGTAGTTGTACTAATAGTAGTAATTGTATTAATAATAATCGAAATAATGGTAAGCATAATCGTAGCAGTAGTAATAATCGTAGTAGAAGTAGTAGTGGTAGTAGTAGTAGTAGTAGTAGTAGTAGTAGTAGTAGTCGTAGCAGTAGTAGTATAAGTCGTAGTAGAGTAGTAGTAGTGGTAGTAGTAGTAGTAGTAGTGGTAGTAGTAGTAGTAGTAGTAGTAGTAGGAGGAGGAAGAGGAGTAGTAATAGTAGTAGTAGTCAGTAAGTAGTAGTAGTATAGTAAGTAGTAGTAGTAGTAGTAGTAGTAGTAGTAGTAGTAGTAATAGTAGTAGTAGTAGTAGTAGTCGTAGTAGTAGTAGCAGCAGTAGTAGTAGGAGTAGTAGTAGTAGTAGTAGTCGTAGTAGTAGTAGTAGTAGTAGTAGTAGTAGTAGTAGTAATAGTCGTAGTAGTAGTAGTAGTAGTAGTAGTAGTAGTAGTCGTCACAAGGCAGCTAGGCATGGACGGCCCCGGGTTGAACAAAAATGCTTCCGTGTTTCGCGTTTATTGTTTACATATTCGCGGGCAGCTGCCGATCTTGCCCTACCTGGAACTCGCTGCCTTTGAATGGCGAAATCCAATGTAATGAATAATTTTCGCGTTTATTGTTTACATCCACGGCCTTCCAGCAACGCTAACTTAGTATCCCTAATGCGCTACTTACGTGATATTGAACAAACGAATCGTAGCCAGCGTGGCCCCCGAACGCCGATGTCTTGCAATCCACGCGGTGCAATCTAGGCGGTGCGACGCATGCTATGCAACGTAGGTAGCGCGAGCCACGCGGTGCAGTTCATGCAATGCACAGCAACGCCAAGCAACGCTAAGCAATGCAAAGCAACGCAAAGCAAAGCACAACATGGCCTACAGTTGGCTCCGCGCGCCCAACATGTGGCCTGGGAGTGGTGTTCTGGGAACACGAAGAGCACAAAGTGGCCTACAGTTGGCTCCGGGCACTCACGATGTGGCCTGGGAATGGTGTTCTGGCAAGATGCATCGTGATTCCAGGCAAGTGTTTCATACTTTCCAACGCTATGACTTTTTGCGTCCTAGCCTGGCTAGGACGAAACGAACATGAAAGCCACGAAATGCGATAGGGCTACAACTTTCCAACGTTACGAATGCCTTTTTGAAGCTCTGGTGAAAGATTTCCTCACAAAAACGACGCCGTTCGTAACGTTCAAAACGCTTAAATAACAGACCACGGACCACAGACGACCCCCAGGTCCCACGGGTGTCGCAGGTCCGACAAGTCCCACTGGTTCCGCAGGTCCCACATGTGTTGCGGGTCCCACCGGTCCCACAGGTCTTGCAGGTCCCACGGGTCCCACAGGCCACAGGGGTCCCCCAGGTCCCACAGGTGTTGCAAGCTCCTCGGGTGTCGTAGGTCTCACAGGTCCCACAAGTTTCGCAGGTCTCGCAGGTCCCACAGGACCGACAGGTGTCGCAGGTCTCATCAGTAGTAGTAGTAGTAATAGTAGTAGTAGTAGTAGTAGTAGTAGTAGTGGTAGTAGTAGTAGTAGTAGTAGTAGTATGAGTAGTAGTAGTGGTAGTAGCAGTAGTAGTAGTAGTCGTAGAAATCGTAGTAGTAGTAGTAGTAGTAGTAGTAGTAGTAGTAGTAGTAGTAGTAGTAGTAGTAGTAGTAATAGTAGTAATAGTAGTACTAGTGGTAGTAGTTGAAGTAGTGGTGGTGGTAGTAGTAGTAGTGGTGGTAGTAGTAGTAATAGTCGTCACACTCTTAGTAGCAGTAGTAGTAGTAGTAGTCGTCCTACTCGTCGTCGCAATAGTAGTAGTAGTAGTAGTAGTAGTAGTAGTAGTAGTAGTAGTAGTAGTAGTAGTAGTAGTCGTAATAGTTTTAGTAGTCGTAGTAGCAGTCGTAGTACGGGTAGTGAGGGTAGTTGTAGTGGTATTCGTAGTAACACAAATCACAACAGAAGCGCCACTATTTGCAAATGAAGAAGATGAAACGTTTATGAATGGAACATGAAACGTGTAAGCGAATCTGAGAACACGGGCATGCAATGAATATGACATGCAACCGGACAGAACATGAAACGCAGACGCGAGCGAAACGCTTATGGAGCACAAGGGGTACGCCCATGACGCGCATACGAACGCGAACGATGCGCCCATGAAGGCTTCAGGATCGCCTCTACTTTAGCGCCTTCCTCCAGCTTGGGCTTGCGCACTGGACTTGGACTGAACGGTAGCAGGAGGGGCTCGGGTGCAGGACGAAGGGGGGCATTCAGCATCGAAGGTAGAGGCCCGGGGTCTCTTGGTGTACCTTTCTGGCCTCGGGGAGGCTCCTGGCCGCCGCGGCGGGGGCCCCAGGAGTGCGAGGTCGGACCACGGACAATGTGGAGGAGGGTCGGCGGAGGACTGGTGGAGGCCCACCACCGCGGGCCCGGAGAGGCCAAGCGTCGCTTGGGGGAGGGGGGACAAAAGGCCAGGTAATCAAGCAGGGCTCTCTGTCGGGGGAGCGTAAGACCCGGGTTTGCCAGGACTCGGGTTCGCCATCGTTCTGTTGACGACCGCGCCTCGGATTTTGACGAGGGGGAGTTTCGTGGGATGTCTGCAGCGGGAGGCCTCGTCAAAATGCAGGCTCGGCCTCGTCATTTTTTTGACGACCTCGTCGGGGATTTCCGAGTCCCCTGTACCCAGGTCTTACGTCCCCCTGACTCTGGGCCCCCCCGACCCACCTCTCCCCGTTATATCTATGCCTGCATATGCACGTTGCGTGAAATAGGTGTGCGCACGGACTATGTGTATAACCGTGTGCTTATACATACAAAGATCTATACTCGAACCACGCGCGCGCTTCGCGCGATTAGGTGGTACCCAAGCACAACCATCGGATGCGTCGCGAAGCGACTGAGGTAGGGAGCGGTTGCAAGAAAGCTGTGGGTAACATATGACTCGCTGAGGCTGCCAAGCATATAATCTACCCACTGGCCCTGTAGCTATCGGCCTACTCGATGAGAAGGAGCAGCTGCAGCATGATAGCGAAAAATTCGAGGCCAGGGCGGGAATGGAAAGACGGAGCAATCACCCTCGAACCTCGATCGTCGAGCGCCGATGGACCTTCGAGCGCCAATGAATGACGGGGCGAGGACGACAGAGAGGTCAACGACGACAGACGATAACGACGACTGCGAATACTACGATGACGATGACTACGACGCAACCCTGCCCTGCGAGCCAGTGCCGGGGTAGCTGTGACCCCCCAAGTCAGCCCAATTGCTTTAAACGGAGATTCAGAAACCAGATCTCGCAGGAGCCAATGACCCCCCAGAAGATCTCGCGGCCATAGCTGGAATAGTACATCGGAGAAAACCCACCTCGAACCTCCATCGTCGAGCCTCCATGACCGACGGATGCGACGTGAGCGACGCCTTTGGGGTCGTCTTGGGGCTCTCTAGGGGATCTCTGGGGGCAAAAAGGTAAGCGAGCCGTCCTGAAGCGCTCCGGGGCCAACCCAAAGGCCGCTGATTTGGACGCCCGAAATGGGTACGGAAAGAATGGGCAATATGCCCAACAACCAATGTTGTCCCAAACCAACAGCGGCCGCTGTTGGGCGGGCGGCCTCCTGTCTCGAATGGACACAAGCCGCGGCGGCGTGGACAGCGGATCTTGTTCAAAATGAACAAGATCCGCTGTTGGGCATAGTACCCATTCTTTCAGTACCCATTTCGGGCGTCCAGAGCTGAGGCCGTACTGGAGCACCCCAGCGCCGTTTCGGAGACATCCGGAGCGCTCCCGGGACCCCGCCGTGGAGGGCAGCGCGGGCGCGGGCCTCTCCCAGAGCCGCCTTCTAACGCCTCTTGGGCTCGTCCTTGGGGTCTCTGATGCTCTTTGGGGGGCCGTGTTGGGTCGTCTTGGGGCCCTCTTGGGCGCATCTTGGGTCGTCCGGGGGCCTTCTCGGGCGCCAGTTGGAGCGATGTTGGGCGGTCTTTGGGCCTCCTCGGGCCTTCTTGGGCGCGGGAAAGAAACGCGAAGCCCACGTTTGAAAGCTGCACGTTTGCCATTGGACGCTGGCGATTTTTACTTATTTGCGCCATCGTGAAATCCGCGTGGAGCTGTGCTGGGCCGTCTCGGGGGCCTCTTGAGCTGTCTTCCAGCCTTTTGGGGAACTACTTGGCTTGTCCTGGGCCGTCTCGGGGGCCTCTAAGGCCGTATTGGAGCGACCTGTGACCGCTTCGAAACTTTCGAAACCAAGGCCATATGAAGCGCCCCCAGGGCCCCGCCGGGGAGGATACCGCGGGCGCGGGCCCCTCTCGGAGCGAGCAGCCCTAGACGCCTCTTGTGCTCGTCTGTGGGACCTCTGGCGCCGCTTGGGGGCCCTGTCGGCTCGTCTGAAGGCCCTTTCTTGTCATGGTGAAGGAAGGCGGGCGTCAAGAAGTCCTTTGGCGGGAGCATGCACAGGGATGGTCGCCTACGGCGGGACAGCCCCCGCCCGGCCATGCGTGGACCACATCCTGGCGCCAACGACCACCATTCGTATAAGATGCAGACTGCCGTGCGAAGAATCCCGAGTCTGTGCCATTGGGCTGGAGCACGCAGAGTAGTAGCTGCCAACGGCGGGACAGCCCCCGCCCAGCAACACGTGGACCACATCGTGTCGCCAACGACCACCGTTCTTCTCAGATGCCCCATGCAGTGCGAAGTATTCAAAATATGTTCAAGCCAGCCGCGGGAAGCACTCCCCTCCTACTGCATTTCCCCCCTCCTACTCCATTTCCCCCCCTCCTCTTCCTCGTCCTCCTCATCAGCATACCCCTCCCCCTCTTCCTCTACAAATATCCCTTCCTCCTTCTCCTTCCTCCCCCTCATCCTCCTCCTCCAGCTCCCCTCCCTGCTTCCTCAAAGACTCCCGCTCTTCAATATGCTGCTGTAAATCGCCCTGCTGCGGCTGCCCAGCCGCAACCCCTCCTCATCCTCCACTTCTCCTGAACTCCCTCAAGCTCCCATACTCCCACTTGTCAGAACCACCTTCGGTGAGGGACTTGTGCTTAGCGTGTCGCGGCGGCGGCCATGGCGACCCGCTGCCTATAAGCGGATAGCGATTCGCTCCGCTTCGCTGGAAAGGACGCTGGGCAAGGCTTGAGACGTTGAACCATAGAGACTGGGAAGTGGTTCGTGTACTGTCGCGCGGAAGAATGGTGGACCTGAACCGGCGGCGCGACACGCCAGGCAACAGTTCCGGGCCGTAAAATACTGTGACAACGTTTCTCCACCTCGCTCCCCTCCTCCTCGACCTCCTCCTCCTCTCTGTCCTGCTCCTCCTTCTCCTGCTCCTGTGTCAACTCTGCTCGGGGCGACGCTCAGTCGTTAGATGTAGCTCGGCCCCTCTGGACCATCAAATACTCCAAATCCTCCTTCTCCTCCTCATCTTCCTCATGCTCCCCACCTTACATCCACAGAGGAACAAACAACTGCATCAACATAGTTGCTCGGAGGTCCGCGCGAATTTCTTGAATCGGCGCTGGGCACCCCTCCCTAGCGTGCGGAGCGCGCCAGGGGCGACGCCGGTAGCGCAGCCATCCACCCTCCTCCCTCCTCCTCCTCCTCCTCTTCCTCCTCCTCCTCCTCCTCCTCCTCCTCTTCATCCTCCTACTCCTCCTCCTGCTCCTCCTCCTCCTCCTCCTCCTCCTCCTCCTCCTCCTCCTCCTTCCCCCCTCCTCCTCCTCCTCCTCCTCCTCGGAGCGGGCGGCCTTGCACCTCCACTTCTTCGAGAACGCATTGCGCGTTCCTGCCCGCCCGCCAGGCACCAAGGGCGCGGATGTGGGGAGGCGGGCGCAGTGGTGTTGAGGGACGGCTGGGCAGTGTCGAGGGAGGAAGGGCAGAGGAGGGACGGAGAGAGGGAGGGAGGGAGGGAGGGAGGGAGGGGAGGGATGATGGGGATGATGGGGATGATGATGATGCTGATGACGGTGGTGCTGATGATGCTGCTGATGATGACGATGGTGATGACCATGATGATGAGGATGATGATGCTGATGATGACAATGAGGATGATGCTGATGCTGATGCTGATGCAAATGCTGCTGCTGATGATGGTGATACGGGTGAAACTGATGATGCTGCTAACAATGATGGTTGTGATGATGATTATGGTGATGCTGATGATGATGCTGATGATGTTCATCATGTCCACGCTCATGCTCATGCTCATGATGATTATGATTATGATGATGCTGCTGATGATGATATGATCAAGATCATGATGATGCTGGGGAGGAGGAGGAGGAGGAGGAGGAGGAGGAGGAGGAGGAGAAGGAGAAGGAGGGGGGGGGACTGAGGCCTCTGCAAGTGCTTGGGCCTTTTGGGGCATCAAGGAGCCCTCGAGGACCTCTGGGGACATCCCGAAGCCTTTCGGGACTTCTCGGGGCCCTCAGCGGCCTCGTGAGATCTGGCAGGGTGGAGAGAGTAGGAGGAGAAGCAGCAGAAGGAGGATGAGGAGCTCCTAGTCCGAACGCGCTCCAGGACTTCCACGGAGCGCAACTGAGTGGGGGATCGATGCCAAGGCTTGAGGTTGCGCACGGACAGCCCCCGCAATGTAGCCGAGGCTGGCCTCCACAGGTCCCCCGGGGCAGTCTGGGCTGGTCTGACCACCTTCCCCCGCCGCCCCTTGCGCGGTGGCCTCTGGAGCGCCCCGCGCCCCCGTGGTTGAGCCCTGCCGTCCCTCGGACGTTCATTTCCCGTGCATGGTCCGGTCTCGTGCGTGTTTGTTTTTCTTGCTCGATGGTCCAGGCTGGTTCTCGATGGTCCTCGCCGAGAAAAAATGCACACGTCCGAGCGATGCCAATGAGCTGTTTGAGTCCGCCTCGGAGACCTCTGGGAGTCTGCCGAACTCCCCGCGAGGAACGGGGATGGGAGAAGCTCAGACCACGGGCGAGTCGACGTCTTCCGGCCGCCGGCCCCCGGACCTCCCTAGGGAAACGAACTCCATACACTGGCGCGTTTCCCGGCCCTGCGCTGAAATTCGCACAGGAACGCGGATTCTGGTGTATACGGGATCCTGGTGTATACATTTGTCGTTGTTTCCCTTGGGAAAAACGGGGGAAAAGTATACACCGCACCACCCCGACGTCGGATCCCTGACCCTTCACAAGTCGTGGTATTGAAAAACAGCCCGCCACTGGTAATGTATAGGTTCCAGTTTCGGACTCCCGACCCCTTCCCCATGAACGGCCTTCCTCTCCCGCGCACCTGCCGAAAACAGGGCGCCCAAACTGCCAGACCAGCAGGCTGCACCGGGAACCCTGGCGCCTCAAAGGGAAAATCTCGCAGGGAGGGGACGATGTCTGCTTCAGCCGGCTCCCGCCGCCGGAGCAGCCCTCGCTGTGCTTCCGACGGACTGTCGCGGGTCTCCGACGGGGACGAGAAGTCATCTTCTCGATTTCGTCGGAAGCTGTTAGGGAACCGAACTCTATACACCGACGCTTTTTCCAGCCCTGCACTGAAACTCGCACAGGAGAGCGGATCCTGGTGTATATGGGATGCTGGTGTATACATGTTCGTCATTTCCCCCCGAAAACGGGGAAACAACTATACACCACACCACCCTGACGTCGTCCCTGACCCTCAAAAAATCAAGGGATTTAAAAACAGCATGCCGCTGGTAATGTATATGTTCCAGTTTCCGAGCCGTGCCCTCTCTGGAGCACCGTGTGAGGGGTGCCTGGCCCAAAGGGCTCGTGCCATCGCCTCAGTGGAGTCCGTTCGTCACCAATTGAGGTCTACAGACCATGCGGTGATGACATGGGGTGAGGGCGCTCCCTCGGCAGCCCCGTCTGCGCCAGACCGTGTGGCGGGAGTGTCGCGCTGAATTGCGCCGCTCTTGCAAGCAAGCTACGCCCGATGGAACACCTGAGCATCATCGTCGCCATCGTCATCATCATCGGCATCGGTATCGGCATCGTCCTCGTCGCCGTCGTCATCGTCATCAGCAGCAGCATCATCATCATCCACCATTACCATCATCTTCAAAACCATCATCTTTGAGCATGCGCGCGCGGCGCCGCCAACGCAGCGCGCGAGACATTGCGCGATACTCCCCCTCATCACCATCCCCCCGCAGAATCATGAGATCGATAGCTGCAGTTTGTCCTGCCCTTCATCTCTCCCCGCTCCCATCCCCCTGCTTCCTCCTCGTCCTCCTGGCACTCCTCCCCTCTTGATTGTCCTCATCCTCTTGACTATCCTCATCCCCCCTCTTGGCATTCCTCCTCTGGATCGTCCTCATCCCCCCCTCCCTTCCCACCTGCGTGCCAGGATCCAACACCTTCGAAGCAATCGGATGGGGGGGGGGGCAGGGGGGGGAGCGGCAGGCCGGCGACACGCCGAGCCCGACCCATCCTCCCTCACCCGAGGGCGCGCCCCCCTGGGGGGGAGACGGGGAGGAGGAGGAGGAGGAGGAGGAGGAGGAGGAGGAGGAGGAGGAGGAGGAGGAGGCTCCCGCGGAGGTCGGTCCTTCTCGGCGTCCTGGGCCCTCCCCTTCCCGCCCCCATCCCGCGTCGTACTGAGCGTCTCTCCCCCGTTCCCCCCTCCACAGTCCCGCTCCCCCCCTCGTCCCTGGTTCTCCACCCCTCTCCTGGGCCCTCTCCTCTCCGAGGCCCTCTCTCTCTCTCTCTTTCTGTCCCTCTCTCTCCCTCTCCCCCTCCCTCCACCCCAGGCCCTCGGGCCCTATCCTCCTCCTCTTCCTGGGCCCTCCCGCGCCCCCCCCCATCTTTTCTTCCCACGAGCCCCGCTCCGTGGCGGTATCCGCGGGAGATGGTGTGCAGCTTCCCCATGGCGCCGCGGCTTCGACCAGAACCCTCCTTCGCGCAGCGCCTGCAACCGCCCCCTCGAGCCAAAGTCCAGCCCTCCCCGGCGACCCTGGAGCCGGGAGGGGGAGCGGATCATCCTTCCTCACGCTCCTCCTACTCCTCCTCCTCGTCCTCCTCCTCCTCCTCCCCCCCCTCCTCCTCCTCCTCCTCCTCCTCCTCCTCCTCCTCTTCCTCCTCCTCCTCCTCCTCCTCCGTCTTCTCCTCCGCCTCCCTCCTCCTCCTCCTCCTCCTCCTCCTCCTCCTCCTCCTCCTCCTCTCCTCTTCCTCCTCCTCCTCCTCCTCCTCCTCCTCCTCCTCCTCCTCCTCCTCCTCCTCCTCTTGCTCCTCCCCCGCCTCCTCCTTCCCCGCCTCCTCCTCCTAGGCCTCCTGACGCCCAGACTGTGAACGGTTTTTGGCTCAAGCCATGGTGCGCTCGTTTGCCCTTTCTCCTCCCCCCCCCTCTCCCCCTGCCTCCTCCGCAGGAGGAGGTAGAGGCGCTCGAGCCTGGGCCCGCACCGCACGAGTAAAAGAGCCGTCGCCATCCACAGAGACAGAGCACGGGCTCACCCCTGCTTTTCGCTCTCAACGCTCCCATCCTTCTCCTCCTCCTCCTCCTCCTCTTCTTCGTCCTCCTCCTCCTCAGGATTCCTCTTCTTCCTTTCTTGCACTTGCTGATGTTTGCAGCAGCGGCCTGTGGATGTTGTACATATGCTCCCAAAAGGTGCCTGCAGTTCAGGGCTCTCGTTCATTACTGCGGAACTTGGCCTGTTTGCCGCTCTGGCGGCTATGGGGCCGCCGTCACCGCCCCGTCGCCGCCTCGTCGCCGCCCGCCGTCTGCGCCTGTCTGTTGGTCTGGCGACTACGTGGCCGTCGTCGCCGCGCCGTCGCCGCCCCGTCGGCGCCTCGTCGCCGCTCGTCGTCTGGGCCTATATGCTGGTCTGGCGACTATAATGCCGCCGTCGCCGCGCCGTCGCCGCCGCTATGCCGACAAAACACGGATTCTCCCTTCTAAAAAGAATACAACCTCTACCCCCACCCCGGGATTACCGGCACCCTTTCCGTATTGCAATGCACATACGATTCTGGCCCATCGTCCGTCCTGAATATGAACTCGTACCATCCCAGCCACGCTGGTATCGCCCCCACTCCCAGCCATCATCTGTAACAAAAGCTATGCGCGCGCACTCGTTTGTCGAAGACCAGAAGTTGTCAATAATCCCTCGCAAACATACTGGGCGAAAAGAACACGCGCGCGTCGTCGCGCGCGAATGCCGAAATCATTCAGAATACCCCCGGTTTCGCATGGGTTTCAAAACCGATTGTCCAAATAACAAAAATAAAAATGCATGGTTGCGCAACACGGGCTTCCATAACAAAGCTTGCGCGCGCTCTTGCGAAGTCTTACGGGAACCATAGGTTGTTCGACATTGTCATACAATCTACCAAACGGGCTTCGCGGGCGCGCATGTCGAAATCGTTCGCAAACCCTTGCGCGCGTGATGGGGTGGCACGATCCGTGTCAAATCTTACCATGCGGGCCACTCTCGCGCAACGGCCGCGCGCGCACTTCGAATTCCTGTCAAAACTTTCATCACCGACGCGAAGACGCCGTCATCGTCGCTGGCGTGATCAGCATCGGCGCCCGCAATGTCCGCGCCGCCGTCCTTGTCAACATCGTCACCAGTGTCGCTACGATCATCATCGTGTCTACCGCTGTCGACGTTGCCAGGATACCGCGCCCGCCAAAGTCGCCAACTCGCACTGCAGTGCCTGCTGGAATGTGCCGAGCGGTCAGCGCCATCGTGTTCGCGTCGGTCGCGCCAAACTAGCTGGCCGCTGCGCGCGCGAGCGTGCGCGGGCTGGCGCGGCCGCAGAGATGCACCAGCCAACACGGAGCACTCATCGCAATCGCCGCCGCATGGGCTTTATAAACCAAGTTGCGGGTGGGCGGGTGGGATGGTTGCGCGAGCAGTGGAAACGACAACTTCAGATTCGGCAAGACCCCCCCCCCATCGGATTATCCGCCCCCCTTCTCGTATTGCAATGTGCATACGATGCTGGCCCATCGTCTGTCCTATGGATGAGCCCATACCATCCCAGCCGAGCCGTTATCCCCCCCGCCAGCCTCTGCAAAAAAATATGCGCGCACACTCGAATATTGCAGTTCCTCTGTTTTCTCCAAGAGTTTTTTGCAAAACAAGAAAAAAACGAAACGAAATGCACATGCGCGCCCAGTCGCGCGCGCCTGCCACCATCCTGTCAAAAACAGTTGGTGTCGTAAGGATTTCAAAATCGAGTCCCCCAAAAACAGTTTAAACATATAAGGTTTCGCAGCGCGGATGTTTAAAACAATATTGCGCGCGCTATTGCGAATTAGATTTTAAAGAAGCAGTTTTTTTTCATTATGTTCAGAAAATGCCACCAAACGGGCTTCGCGCGCGCATGCTGAAATCGTTCGAGTGCCCTTGCGCGCGTGCCGTCGCAAGAACCCATCGCAAGAAATGAAACGAAGATGTGGTTTGCAAACCAAGCTGCGGGTGGGTTGGTGGGTGGGTTGCGCGAGCGGTGGGGTTGACAACTCAGTGCGAACAGAAATTCACTTCAACGCATAGATTGCACCCACTATATTGCACAACGCATACTGTACCACATCGATTCTCCTGCCTTGAAAAGGAAAGACTCCCCCGGAATTCTCGGCCCCCTTTTCGTATTGCAATTTACATGTGATTCTGCCCCATCGTCCATCCTAACTTTGAGCCCGTACCATTCCAGGCGACAAGGTATCCCTCCCCCACCCTCTGCAAACACGTTATGTCCGCGCACTCGTTTAGCACAAGTCATCAGGTTCTACAAACAGCTTACTACATGTGAAGCGCAGTGCACACGCGCGCGACGTCGCGCGCGCATGCCGAAATCCTTCAAACACCGTCGGTTGCGTAAGTTCTTCTTTTTTGTATAAAAAATATAGTGCCCAAGATAGATACAAAACGAAAGGGTTTCGCAACACGGATCCTCAAAAAAAAGCTTGCGCGCGCTACTGCAGCACTGAAGCAAACCAGGAGTTCTTCATCAGTTTCGAAAGCGCTACCAAACTGGCTTCGCGCGTGTATGCCGACATCGTCCGAGCGCCCTTGCGCGCGTGCCGTCGCGAGACCCCCTTGCAACACAAATGAGACGAAGTGCACGCGCGCGTGTCTTCGCGCGAGCATGCCGAAACCTGTTTCAAAATCTTCGGTGCCGTAGCGATTTCAAAACCGAGTGTCCACAACACCTATAACAACACATGGCTTTGTAACAACAATGTTTGAAATAAAAAAACGTGCGATCGCGATCTTGCGAATTCTTATACATATATATATATACACATATTTGTATGCACACCCATGTATATATATATATATATACTAGAGCCATCGGGCGCGCTTCGCGCGCGCTCAAGTTTTAGCTAGGCTTCATCGGCGAACTCATGACATCTTATGTTGGTCGATTCTTGCGTCCAGGGACTCCCTTGGAGGCCCTGCTCGGAATCGTATAGAAGGAGAAGTGCAGAAAGGCAGAAATCATTAACTGCCTCTAGGTATTCAACGATTTGGGGCCCCTCAAGGCTTCCTGGCTTTTTTTTTGAAGTGAGGGGTCCGAATTGTGGTCTGTTGTGCAAGAGTAGACTGGGGGCCAAACTTGAAAAAAACAAAAAAATATGGAATGTCAGTTTTTTCCAGTTCCTCGGCGCTGTTCGGCGCCGTTTTTTGTTTGTGCCTCGGGGGTTTGCAGCCGGGCCCCTCAGGGGTTTGGGATCTTCCGGACCCACTGGGGGTTTGGGAGGCCTCCTGGAGGCCTGGAGAGCCGTCGGAAAGGTGTCTCGGGCTGCGCAGGAGCGTGTTGAGCCGTTCTTTACGTTCTGGTGGCTTCTTGGGGTCGTGTTGGGCTGTCATTGGGCGTCTTGGGGGCCCACCGGGAAGCCGGGAGGCGCGGTACCAGCCAGATGTCGGGGATGTGTGGGATCTCCGAGTAGGAGTCCCACTTGGAAAAAAGGGGAATTCTGGGAAACCCCCTATGTTTTTTTTGAAATCCTCGATCCTCGAGGGTTGGAAGCGGGAGAACGTGAGAAGGCAAAACACATTAGGGAAACCATTGGAAATCAACGATTTCACCCTCTCTGGGCTCTCTCGGGACGGCTCTCGCAAGTCTCTTGGGCTGTTCTGGTCTTTCTGGGGCCTCTCAAAAATCCGGGGGGGTTAGGGGCCTCTGGGATGTCCTGGAGGCCGCTCGAAGATCTCTGGAAGCCTCCTGCTCCCGCTCTCGGGCCCATCTTGGGCCTGTTCTGGGGTGGTATGGGGCTGTCCTGGGCGCCTCTTCGGCAGTCTTGGAGCCTTCTTAGCCCGTCTTGGGGCCGTCCTGAAGGTCTCTTGGATGGTCTTAGGGCGGTTTTGGGAGCCTCTTCGGCGATCTTCGACCATTGGAAGCTAGAAAACGCGAGAAGCCCAAAACATTCAACAAAAATAATAAAAATCGACGATGTTGGCCTCTTCGGGCCGTCCCAGGACGCCCCTCGGACCTCTTTTGGGGTCTCTTGGAAGCCACCTGGGAGCCTCGAGAGCCGTCGGAAGGCTGGCTTGGGTTGCTTGGCGGCGTCTTGGGCCATCCTTTCGCATTCTGGGGGCTCCTGGGAGGCGTCTTGGGCCCGCCTGGGGCGCTGTGGAAGCTCCCCGGAAACGCCGGGGGAGCGGTGCCGGGAGAGTCCGCGAGGAGTGGCGGGGAGGTGTGGGGCCCCGGGCCGGGGAATATTATATATGTATATATATATATATATATATATACATATATACATACATACATACATACATACATACATACATACATACATACATACATACACAATACATGTTATTCACATTGTTATACACAGAGATGTCAGCCTTCTCTGGGAATTTTGCCAAACGGGCATATGGCGACGCATGCCGAAATTATTCGCGCGCCCTTGCGCGCGTACTGGGGGGGGGGGACGATACGTATCGAATAATTCCATGCGGGCCACTCTCGCGAATCGGCCGCGCGCGCATGTCGAACTCTTTCCCGAACCTCCATTGTCGACGCGAGAACGCGGCCATCGTCGCCGGCGTGATCAGCATCTGCGCCCGCACTGGCCGCGCTGCCGTCACTGTCAACATCGCCACCAGCATCGCTACTATCATGATCGTGTCCGCTGTAGTCGACATTGGCATGGTACCGCGCCCGCCCAAGTCGCCGACTCGCACTGAACTGTCAGCTGGGATGTGCCGAACGCGTGATTGGGTTGGCACGGCCGCAGAAATGCATCAGCCAACGCCGAGCACTCATCGCAATCGCCACCACATGGGTTTTGCAAACCGAATTGCGGGTGGGTGGGTGGGATGTTTGCAAAGGCAAGGAATGTGTCAACTCGTTTGAAAAAAAAGATTCACCAGTCGGAAAAAGAGGAGAGATTCTACCACTCCCCCCCCCCCCGGACTTAACGATTCACCTTTTCGAATTGCAATGTGCACACTGGTCTGACCAGTATCCATCCGACCTGTGAATTCATACTGGGCCAAGCCGGTATCGCCACCCCCCACCCCCCCATGCTCGGCAATACATACTTTGAACGCGCATTCGTTGTTTCACAAGTCAAGGGTTTTCCAACAATCCTGTTAAACAGTGGGACGAAGTGCGCACGCGCGCGTCGTCGCGCGCGCATGCCGCAATTCCTCGAAAACCTTCGGCGAAGGAAAGATTTATATATATATATATATATATATAAATAACAAAACACGGTGTCGCAACACGGGTTTCATAGAGAAAAACATGCGCACGCGCTCTTCCGAACCCTTGAGAAAATCATCGGTGCATCAACATGCTCAGCACGTACTATCAAACGGACTTCGCGCGCGCATGTCGAAATCGTTCGAATGCCCTCGCGCGCGTGCCGTCGCGAGAAGCATTTGCACCAAATACAACGAAGTGCGCACGCGCGCGTCGTAGCGCGCATGAAGAAATCCTTCACAAAGCTTCGGTTTCGGAAGGATGGCAAAACCGAGTGTCCAAACCACATGCAACAAAAACACACACAAGGCTTCGCAACGTGAGTTGTCAAAAGAGCGTGCGCTCGCGCCCTTGCAAATTCTTAAGACACTTGAAGTTTTTTCTTTTTTCCTTTCAACATGTTGATAAAATTCTGCCAAATGCCGACGTCATTCGCACGCCCTTGCGCGCGGGTTGGGGGGGGTGGGGGGGCGATCCGTTTCAAATAATACCACGCGGGCCACTCTCGCGCGACGGCCGCGCGCGCACGTCGAACTCTGTCTAAAACCTCCATTGTCGACGCGAGGGCGCCGTCATCGTTGTTGGAGCGATCAGCATCCGCGCCGTCTCTGGCCTTGGTCAACGCTGCCAGCATCATCACCACCATCGCTACTATCATCACAATGTGTACCGTTGCCGACATTGGCATGGTACTGCGCCCGCCCGAATCGCCGACTCGCACTGAACTGCCGGCTGAGATGTGCCCACCGGTCAGCGCCACCGAGGCTGCGTCGGTCGCGCCAAAGTGCATGCGCGCGCGTGCATGCGCGGGCTGTCGCGGCCGCAGAGATGCACAAGCCAGCGCCAAGCAAGCATCGCAATCGCCGCCGCATGGTGCTTGCAAACCAATGTGCGGGCGAGTGGGTGGGATGTTTGCGCGAGCAGTGGAGTGGACAACTTCAAGTTGAGCATTGATTATTGAGGCGCCGTCGTCGTCGTCGTCGCTGTCGTCGTCGGCGTCGGTGTCGTGGCCAAGTGCCATCTGGTACCCACCGTCACGGTCTTGTCTTAAGAGGTCTTGCGACCAAGTTGCGGGCGGGAGGGTGGGATGTTTGCACGAGCAGTGGAGAGGACAGCTTCAAGTTGAGCAGGTGATTGTTTGCACCACGTAGGTTGCAGCACGTTTTTTTGTACCTCATATGTTGCACCACCTACGCAAACAACATAAGTGGTGCATCGCATGGAGTGCGCAATACATATATACACAGTTATGTAGAAAAAACGTAGATCTATAAGTGTATGTGTATGAACTGCAATACTTATGTTGCACAAAACGTAAAACGTACAACAGATATCGCACGATATGAATCGCACATCATCCGTTGTTCGAAAATCGCAGTCTGGGACCCACGCTGGCTGGCATTTTTTTATACATATATAGACACATGCTCATGCACTGATATAGACACAACTATGAATGAATATTGGGACTCCAGCAAATTTCCCGAGTAGCAACCAAAGGCGAAGAGAGCACGGCCATGTGCACCGTACGGGATATTCTTTGCAACATGGACCGTGGCCATCCGGACGGCGAATTCACCCCCGCGGAGGCGAGAGCAAGACCATGTGCACCCTGGTGTGTTTTTGCACGGGTCCGTGGCCGGCTGCACCAACAAATGAAGCTGGCCCTGAAGTGGAAACACGAGTCCTCAATGCATCGTGAGGGGTCTCAGGCGAAACAGCTGCCGGAGGGCTCCCTGCCCTTCCCCACAGTGGGACTCTTCGGTGGCCCTCTACCAACCCTCTAACAACGCGCTATCAAAGGAACTTTTTAAAATATGCAAACAAACCCTTCACACCCCAACGGACCACTGGCGTGTCAAAATCTCCGGTAAGATTTCTGGGGTCCCCGGACGAAAAGTACCCTGGCAAGGTCCCGGCAAGGTCGGGCCAGAGATGCCGGAACTCTTGGGCGCGGCCTCAGAGCCCCCCCCAAGCGCCCCAATGAGTCACCAAAAAGTTGGCACGCCCCACGGCCTCGGGCCAAGAGTGTTCCAAGATGGCCCACGTTGGCCCCAAGACAGCCCAAGAAGCGCCGAAGGCGCCCCAGGAGGGTTCCAAGAGGACTTCGAGAGGCCCCGAAGAGGCAAACATTGATTTTGCTTAGGTTTTCGGGTGCTTTTGGCGGTACCGCATTTTCGAATGGCAGACCGCCCTGGACGGCCCAAGAGGTCCCAAGATCGCTCAAAGACGGCCCAAAAAGCCTCCAGGGTTGCCCCCAAATGGATCAAGATGGCTCCAAACAGCCTAGCTATCGGCCCCGAGAGGTGCCCAGGAAGCAAGAGACCCCCGAGAGGCTACAAGAGGCACCCAAAAGGCCCCAGATGAGGCCCCCAAGACTCACAACAGGCCCCCAGGAAGCCCAGAGAGGACCCAAAGACCCCAAGAAGCTTCCATAAGGACTTTGACTCACAACCCAGGTACGTCTCAAAACTCTGCCGGAGCTCTCTTGGGCCATCTTGGCGCCCTCTGTGGCAGTCTATCGGATCTCGAGCCACATATCCAAAGACCTCCTCGTAGACCGTCCTGCCTGCCCGACCGTTCCCCCCGGGCACGAGCACACCACCACGCAACAGTGATGCAACATGGGCCGGCGGAGTGAGCGGAGCGACTAAACACCAACGAACAATAGATACCCTTCATTCCTCCTCCTCCTCCTCCTCCTCCTCCTCCTCCTCCTCCTCCTCATCCTTCCTCCCCCCTCCCTCCTCTGCCGCCCTCCTCTTCCCTCGCCCCGCCGCCTCTGGCCTCCGACCCCCCCTCCCTTGGGAGTCCCCAGACGCGGTGGCGACGACACCCCGCTGGTGAGTCTCGGGCGACGCGGTGCCACCACCCGACTCGGGGCCCCGTGTGGTCTTACGAGGATGTCCCGGACGTTGGTGCGCCCAGGAGTCACGAAACCCGGCGGTGACCCCGTGTTCCAGGCCCCTGCAGTGACTTTTCGGGGGCTTCCAGATCACCACCTGACATCTCACCCCCTGGTTCGGGGGCTCCCAAACCCAGACACGCGACGTCCTGATTTGGTCAGGACGGCGTCCCCGGAAGTCCCGATTCTTTCCTGCACGGGCCGGCTTCTCGTCCCGACTCGTTTCTTGACGGTCCTGGGGCCTGGCGAGGGCCCGCAGGGGCCGAAAGTTGTGGATGCCACGACAATGGACACCCTAACAGTCCTATCATCGAATTAAAAAAGTGTTTCAAATGTAAGGAGAATGTCCCGAACATATGTTTTTTAAACATGGTTTTTATATTTCTATGACAGTTTTAACACATGTTCTAGACATCTGGAAATTATTTGGCAACATGCTTCCTCTCCATTGATCGTCCTCCACAAGCCGAAAGCAGCGACAAACTCCCCGCCATGACTCCGTCCTAGCTCGAGGGGGCCTGCGGCCCCCCCCTCCCCTCCCCTCCCGGGGCTTGGACGCCCGACAGGGGCACGGAAACAAGGGGCACAATGCCCAACAGCGACTGTCGCCCCGAACCGACAGCGGCCGCTGTCGGGCAGGCGGCCTTCTGCCCCGAATGGACACACAGGCCGCGGCGAAAGGGGGGGGATTGGGAAAGGGGGGGTTGCGAAATCTGCTGCATGCAGCTGGTTTCGGCCCCACCGAGGGGCCCATTCCTCGATACATGGGCGCCTCTGGCGCCGGGAGGCGCCGGGAAAATCAGCTACGTGAGCTGATTCTCAAACCCCCCCTTTGCTATCCCCCCCTTTCGCCCGACCCGAGACACACAGGCCGCGGCGACGCCCACAGCGAGCCCTGCTCGCCACGAGCAGGGCCTGCTGCTCGGCACTGCACCCGTCCTTTCCGCACCCACGTCCCTCGTGCCGAGTCCTATAGCTCGAGGGGGCCGGGGTCCCCCCCCCCCCCCCCCGGCGCTGCGGGCCTGACGCAGTCTGTCCGCGTAGCCCCGCGGGGCGCCCGCGCGCGCCGCCCCGCGCCGCGCGCGGGCACCGCGCGCGCGTGCTCGGACGTGTGCCGCGCGCGCATCGAAGGGCACGACGCGCGAGCCGACCGCGCAGGCGAGCGAACGGACGCACAGCGTGCACGAGGGGGGGGGGGGGGAGGGGACGCCCTCAGGGCCCATGGGTCATCCAGGGAAGGGGTCGCCCCCCCCCCCCTCCCCTCCCGGCCCCACCCCGCCCCGGGTGCCCCGCAGCAGGGCGCGGCGCGCCGCGCCCTGCTCGCCGCACCCGGGGCGGGGGCGGCGGGGGCGAGGGCGGCCTCCGGGCTCGCCCAGGAGGAGGCCTCCGCGCCTCCCCGCGGAGGGCGCCCAGGGGGCACGCGCAGAGAGAGAGAGAGATTTGCAGTCAGGTCGGGCGCGTCCTCCTGCAGGCGGACTCTGGACGAAGAACGAAAGATTGCCAAGAACTGTTCACAAAAGATCATGAGAAATAGTGTAAACGTCGTCCCCAGGCTATGACTTGACTATGTTTGACTTTTCCTCCTGTAGAGGGACAGGCCCGACTTACATATACAGCAGGAGCTCGACCACACGAGACCCTGCACGCGAAACCCAACCCTGAGACCCCAGGACGTCCATTGGTTCTTGGTGTGGGAACGCCATGCTCTCCAGAGCAGAACCATCGAAACCCAGGGAACCTAGGGCACCCTGGAGGCAAGCAGGGTGTTTTTTGGCACGGGTTTCCACTGCAAACGCAAATTCCAAGATTCACAATGTTTTGCCATGTTTTCTGGGTTGTCGTCTTCCCCTCCGCTTCCCACATTGTCCCATATTGTCGTGGCCAGCGACTTTTATTTGCGTCCGTGTCTTTTTCCCCTCCTGACCCGCCATTCTCCCCATCCTCCATCCCCAGTGCCCCGCTGCGACTATGCGACACATGAGTCCAACGGTCAAGCACGCGGACGGCTCAAACCAGGACAAAGAGGGCACGGGAGCGAGAATGGGCTGGAGGCGCCGAAGCATGAGGGAGGGAGGCAGGGAGAGCAGGCAGCTCAACACTCATCGGTAGAGCTCCCCAGGGCGGCCATGGGCAGCAATACATGTGAGGTGTGTGTGTGTGTGTGCGTGTGCGTGTGTGTGTGTGTGTGTGTCCTCCTCCTCCACCCCTTCTCCTCTTTGCGCTCCTGCTTCCTCATGCCGCCACCTTCGCACGGAGACGGCGACGTCGGCGACGACGTGGACTGCATCCACGACGACAGCGAGGGCGACGACGGCGACGGCAACCACGACGACAACAGTGACTGCGGCGGCGGCGGCAACGGCGTCCCCAGAACGCCGACTTCATGAATCTGTCATGACGTGGACCCCCAGCGGTCTGGACCCATTCCCCGGGACCGGGCCCTCGGCCTGAATCGTTATGTTGACGGTCCCGAGGGCTGGCAAGGATCCCCAGAGGCCGAGAATGGCGGCAAACTCCCCGTCGCGATTTGCTCCTAACCAGCGGGGGTCTGGGTCGACTGCGAAGGGCGCCGGCGGCGGCCACGGTTGGGTCGCGCTTGTCCTCATACAGGGGAATTCTGGAGGACAAATTCGCTGGCCCAA